>JAAGOF010000088.1:615932-628356 GCA_010645155.1 Tigriopus japonicus | reverse complement strand
TCCCTCTTGTGCTTCACAGTCATGGTTATTGCTGAGAAAGAGTGCAGGGAATTTTCTTCCTCTCTTGACTTCACCCCTGACTGCTATTTACACTTGCCCACCTGCAAGATCACAGGAGTAGCTGGTGGTGGCCAACAGGGGAGTCCAGTCAAATGCTTGCTAGCTTCAGAGGACTTGCCCAGCTTGCCCACTGGCACTTGTTAAGAAGGGAACTGCAAGGATTGCTGGGCCGGGCTAGCTTTCTCTCTCTCCCTTTCTTTCTCTCTCTCGCTCGCTCTCTCCCGCTCGCTCTCTCTCGCTCTCGCTCTCCACACTGAGCCCAGTGAGCAAACAAGGACTTGAAGGACTTGACTCAACATTTCAGGGTTGATAGGTAAAGAAAGGAAAACTCAACATGCTCCTCTCTATCACTATTCTTTCTCACACATTTTTTATGGTAGGAGCCCTGATTGTGAACGTTTTCTCTGAAAAAGCATTGATCACAATGAGGGGTGAGATATTCATTTTTCTCTTAGTCTTTTAGGTTTTAAACCTAATTTTACAGGCAATTCAGCTTTGAATCATTTGAAACACACTAATAGTTCATTTTGGACCCCTTCATTAAGGTTCTAGGCCCTTTAGTTTCTCAAAAGGTGCTATCTTGGTCTGATAATTTGGAAAACTTGTTCAGCTTAGAGGGTACTTGTGCATCCTTTTGGGAACGGCGAGCAGTTGCGAGCAGAATGAACTAGATGGCGTTGGATATGATTGTACTCTTTCTAATATAGAGCTCTAGCCGGACCCACACTTGATGCAAAAGGAATAAAAACAGGGGAGGACAAAATCGCAAATATTAGCGACATCTATGACAAGTTTCAAGACGACATGTCCAAGGCCATGAAGACAGCAACACCAGTGGGGCCATCCAAGGACATAGGAAATTCTAGATGTCCGTGGGCCATCTCAGAGTAAAAATAGTGACTCTGTGACTTTCAAAGCCCCCGTGAATGACACATTGAAACCAGATGTGCTCTCTCTACAAAACTCCCCGGTGGAAATGAGGGTACTTGTGCATCCTTTTGGGAACGGCGAGCAGTTGCGAGCAGAATGAACTAGATGGCGTTGGATATGATTGTACTCTTTCTAATATAGAGCTCTAGGTCCGGCGATTAGCAATACCCTTCTGTATGCCGCCTCTGCCCGTTGAAATGCGGTAGTTTCTTCTTCAAAATGACGGATTGTCATTTCTATGAGGAAAGTGGAAGGAGAAGACAAGAAAATATTTTCCATAATATAAGGAATTTTGAATAAAGGGTATTTCAACAGATCTTTCCATTTTTGAATTTTGCATCATGCTTCTGTTTGGTGCAAATTCAACACAAGTTGCAATGGGTTTTATCCATCAAGTTAAAACCAAATCTTTTTGTTTAGTATTTGGTTTTTTGGCTTAGATTTTCTGGACATGTTTAGTTGCAATGAATCAGCAATTTTTCAATTGCTGCTTATTCCTTGGGGTGTTGCATATTTTTTTTTGAATACTTCTTCAGCCATTAGATATTGAGCTTGGCTAAATTAATACAATATAGTGCAAATTAGTAGGTGTATTCATTTCATGGATTTGTTCTTTGTTTCCTGTGGTCGAAAGCAACAAAACCATTGAAATAGCAACAATTAGCATGTGAAAACATCAATGAAGACCATTTTTACTTATTTTAGTGTGAAATTTCATTCAAAGCTCGTGCAAACTATGTAATATGTAATGTGCTATATGCTCTATGTGAACTCTCCGGAACCATGGCTGACCAGAATCCTACCCTCATGTAAGTTGTTCCAAAGCCGGGAGAAAGGTGTGTTAAATCGTTAATTACTCAATATTTTCACAACAATTCTTCAAAATGATTCTTTCACAGCATATATCTACCTCTTAGACGTTAAAATTTGTGCTCATTTGTGTGATCGGCCATCTACAAGCCTTTGTAAACATGTTTGAAACAAAGCACTTGCTCATTTTACTACTATGGAGACAAGGAAGTTGGCCCCAACGGAAAGAAATAAAAAGTTGTCACAAACCTAGGCCAGACTAATCCATTCAAAATCAAAACATCAAAGAGGTCCGGTAATGCACCTTATAGACAAGAGTGATCTGAAGTCAAGATTTATGCTAAATCTTGGAGCTTTTCATAAAACTTAGAACTTCAGAGAGAGAAAAAAGCTGTATTTAGGTGTCTTTTATGTTTTTTACCTTAAGATTTCGTCAAATAACTTTAACACCAACATTGCTTGAAGACAATTTCAATGATCTTTTTATCACTAAACCAAACACTTCGGTTTTCATTGGTTTATCAATCATTTAAAAATTAATCCAATTAAGTGGATTAATCCGGATTAATCTTATTGGATAAATCCTTAGTCCGAATCTTCGAAATACGGATGCATCCAAGAAGCTCTAATGACCATTGATTATTTGTACTGTATTGTATTTCAGAAATATTTTGTTCATTTGAAGGCATTGGTGAATAACACGAGATCCCAATTTTTACACATCAGTTTAATGAACAGATATTTCTTAGGTCCTGGATAAGCTTTTGCTTGTTTTCACCAGAAACTGGACACGAGAGAGAAAGATAATAGATTATGTTAATAGTTGTAAAGAGGAAGAGAAGGAGGAAGAGAAAACATGAGTCACACCTTTTTATTTGAATGCTAAGAGCTAAATCTTGTCTGAGAACGGACGATGTCAGAGGCTATAATTATAGTCGACATTGATCGAGCAGGAGAGGGGTTTTGTTAACTTTCGATCTGTTTTCTCGGATTGCTGAGTCAATTATGAGAAGAATTTAGGCAAACAAAACAATCTCTTAGTTGGCAAGGAGTGGTGTCGTATTTTTGCGTGAGTAAGAGTTGAACTCTTTTTGTAAACTGCCCTCGTGTTAGGGTTGGATCAGGGTTACTGAATTTATTCCATTCATTTGGAAAAGTATAGTTGGGTAATCTTTGCAAAAACATTGATTTTGTCAGTGGAGTAATAGATCTCCATCCACCAAGCCGTGGATTGCTTTTACATTTGTATTGATTAATACTCGTTGGGAGTTCATGATTGAAGGCATCTCTCATTAATTGAAGCGCTTTTAAGGTACGCAAGTCTGGAAGTTTGAGCACGTTTGCTTTACTATATAGTGCATCGGTATGAGACAGATGAGACAGCCACTTCGCATTATTTACCCATCTAATGGCTCGTTTCTGAAGTAGAGTTAGAGATCTCAATTTGGTACTCTGGCCGTAAAATTGAATGCCAAACTGAAATACACTTTTGATTAGGACATGATAAATTTGTTTTTTGACTGAAATTGGCATGGACTTGCGTACTCTATTTGAACTAAAAAGTGTTCTTCGAAGTTTGTTCGCGATGTACTCAATGTGAGAATGCCAATTCAATCTATTGTCTAGTTGCATACCAAAAAGCTTAATTGATTTTTCGTTTGAAGCAATTTCCACCCACCTCTGTTAAACAACGTTTGTTAGTAAAAATATTAAAACTAAAAGAAGGATTAGTGTGATTTATCACCATGAATTTAGTTTTTTCGGTGTTTAAAGTTAATTTGTTCATTTGAGCTGGGAGTTTGCGTTTTCCTCAAGTTTAGATGCTTCACTTTCAAAACACTGCAAAGTTGTGTCATCTGCAAACATTGTGGTTTTAAAATAGCTATGACGTGGCATGTCATTTATATATATTAGGAAAAATAGTGGTCCAAGAATACTTTCTTGAGGGACTCCACATTCTATTTTCAGTTGTTCTGACCTAACCCCCTTTACTTCTATACTTTAATTCGTAGATCTACGAATTGAGGTCTTCCAGAGAGGTAATTTTCAAACCACAAGAGAGACCCATTACGAAAACCGTAAAATGCTAGTTTTTGAGTTAAAACATCATGGTCAACGCAATCAAAAGCTTTTTTTAGATCGAGAAAAATGGCAATTGCTAATTTGCTGTCTTGCTTTTCAAACACGTTTTGAAGGAAATTTTGCACAGGGTGCATTATGTATTATATTAGTTTCTTTCTAAAGCCGTATTGTTCGGGACAATTTAAGTGCTCTTGGTCTCAAAAGTGACTGATTTGTTGATGTCTATCTAATATTTATTACTATTTTGTGATATCTATCTACCTTTTCTAAGACTTTTGTAAAACTCGGCAAGATGCTGATTGGTCGGTAGTTTTCAACATTCATTTTTTCACCTGTTTTGAAAAGTGGGATAACCTTAGCAGTTTTCCACTTCGGGAATAAATCCAGTCACAAACGATATATTGGTCAATTTAGTCAGTGGTATTGTTGGGGCTGATGCTTTTCCTTCTAGGATTCGATTTGACACACCATCAATTCCAGCACTATTTTTCAGATTGAGACTATCTATGGCCGCTTTGATGTCTTCATTTAACCCATATAAAATAGAAGTTCCGTTGTTTTTGTATCCCTAATCCGGTAGTTATATCGTATTTGATAACTAAAAAAACGTATGTTCGACAGTTGGTGCAATTTTAGGAGACTGAGCGTTACAGAATAAGCGTCTACAATAAATCTTTTACATATAGGTCCTAATTTTATGAAACCATTCAGATTGAAGGGAAAAATTGTGTGTCAGTCTCATGATTCATCCATGGGGGTCAAACTTTAAGAGAAATTAATTGATTGAGCATTTGTTCAGAAAAGTAGTCCAATTTCCTCAAAGGCCTTGGTGATATAAATCAACTATTTAGTGAAAGACTTTGCTCAGTCACTATGAGCAAACTTCGTTTTTCTAACCTAACTTTCAAAAATTATCAAAGACAAATTGAGGACGAAAATAAAGAAGAAAAAATAGAACGATTGGTGTGGTCATTATTTAACCCCCAAAAGAGTTGCATGGCAACCGTGCGCTGAAAAGTAATTTACCCAAACCATAGATTGTTTATTTAGCACTAGATAGCGTGCAAGCTTTAGCCAGGGTGATTTGGCAAAGGGGGCGGAATGCATTGAATTTGTGAGGAAAATGTCGCCCTCGCAATTGTTGAGCGGACAGTTAGTGTGACCAAACATGTGTATCAAGACCAACTTTTTTAAACTCGTTCTTGAAGCCACAAGTTAGTTTTTGTCCATATATGTATTGGATTAACCCTACATAACGCAAAAGCTTAAATCTGTGTACTTCTTATCAATGACTTATTCAATGTATTGGCAAAAAAAAAGCTCCTAGTTGTAGTATTCAAATCCAAGGCATGGCCACCTAGTGACGTCTTCATTTCTTTCAAGAAAGTGACCACAAGCAATAGCAAAAAATGATCAAATATATTGCGCAATTCCACCTTTTATTCATCAATTGCATGGTTGTCATTTGCCAGGTCAAACATTTCAAGTGCTCCCGCACTTTTGTCTGCTCAACACTTGGTGACGGGCAACAGGTTCTTTAAGATTGCACTCCCTCTAGTAGTTAATAGATCTCAATGACCCGAACATATTTTCCCCCAATGTTCTTTGAGGCAGGCGATCGATCTTTATTTACACAGGAGATTCCAACCAGAACCTCTGACCACAGGACGCAAACTTCAGCTGACGCATGGCCCAAAACGTCCTCAAATCCTCTGATGCCGCTCTGCAGTGAATTCGAACAAAATTCCTTAAGACGAACCAAAAAGGCGTTTGATAACAAACATCAATTCAGAACAACGTTGCAGCATTACATAGCACTTCAGCACTCCTTTCCCTGCCATTGATTTCAATGATGCCTTTATTTCCCAGGAAATTGTCAGAACTGAGTAGCTACAAAGCAATATCTCGCACAATATTGAGAATGAATTTCAATGTAACAAATGGTCAAATTAAATTCAATAATTCTGGCCCCAGACAAGAAGTTTACCTATCCTCGGACCAAATTCTCCTCCTCCTCTCTTCTTTATCGGGCTCCTTCATTGTTCAATTTGTTACCCATTAGTCTTCGTCGGGAATATGTAGGAGCTGATCCTCTAACAGCATTTAAGGCAGGATTGGACAAATTTTTGAATACTATTCCTGACCAACCCACTATTCAAGGGTAGTACAGATCTGCCAACAGTAACTCATTGGCAGATCAAATTTCATATAAACGGTATTTTTATAAACTATATTAATCATTGGAGTGGAAAACATGATTCAACCAACCATGGTGTGCAATTAATTATCTTTAACAGACATGTTGGAATGATGGCTAGACAATTCATAGACTGCATTGGTATAAACTTGGTAACAATGAGTCCTTAACACTTCCCTATCATTTGTTCTTTTGGGCCGTTGGCTAAGTTCAAAAACATTAGCAAACAGCTGACTTTGCATCCTCTTCTGTAAGCATGTTCTTGTTCAAACTAGAGCAACAAAGTTCACTAAGATACGAATCATTAGGATAAGTGAGAAGATAAGACTCAAACTTTTATTAGAGACTTTACAAACTTGTGTTTGGATTTCGTTCCCTAGAAACTAAGGATGGGAGAAAAAATGGTCTTACAAACACCACAATTGACAAAAACTTGCCTTTTGGGTTGCTAAATTTGGCCAAGCAGCCACTCAATTTGTGGCCATTTTGTTTCAAAAGTTGCCACTTTTGAAAACTTTGGCCGCCGCGTTTTGGCTTGAAGTTCAAATACGGGCCTGAGGTATTCATTTTAGAAAATCTTTTGGAGAAGCAATATTCGTTAGTCGAGTTCAAATTTCCAAAATATTTCAAAGGTATTTTCCGAAAACATACATTAGCTTGTAATATGGCATTTACCTTACAAATAGGACCGGCAACATCAACCATTTTTCGATAACCGGTCTTGTCTCGGAGGGATGCTCTTGGTAATTGTCAAACCATGGTCACTGTAAAAAAGACATGTACCAGGATCAGTGTCAGCCAGTTTCAAAAATTGAAAAGCGCAGAGAGGGCCAGAAAAAAATCACATTGCCATTTGTAAAGAGTGGTTGTTAACACTGAGAAAGGAATATGGACTGAGCTAAGACCCCTAAGGCCCAATTGTGGAAGCGGAAGTGATTTTCCACGGTGGACCCCCAAAGCCATCAACTGTGCTGTACTGTTGGGTCCTGTGTTCTGTAAGCTTGAAGTACCTTTATGAACCCTGAATGTCTTTCCATGTAGGAGATGAATCATAGATATTGACAAAAGGGAGAGTATAGAATACTAGTACTAATTTAAATCTTGACTCAAATCTTTTAATCTACCCTTTAATCTAACCTTTAAATCTAACCCAAAACGTATCTATATAAGATACTTCTATATCTTCATTATGCATAATGTCAAATTATTTGTGCATTATGCAAATTGAAAGTGGATGCATTACACATGTTGAGACTTGAGAGTGGACGCATTATGCACATTGAGAGTGGATGCTTTATGCACCCTTCCTCAAAGTGGATATTGAATGCAGAGAATGATTTTCATTTTTTAGATATATTTTCATTCTTTTACTGTCGTTTAAAGCTGTAAACCTAATTTTACAGGTAATGCAGCCGTGACTCATATGAAACACACTAATAGTTCATTTTGGACCCCTTTATTAGGGTTCTGGGCCCTTTAGTTTCTCAAAAATTGCTATCTTGGTCTCATAATTTGGAAAACTTGTTCAGCTCAGAGGGTACTTATGCGTCTTTTTGGGAACGGCGAGCACTTGCGAGCAGAATGAACTAGATGGCTCTAGATAAAGATAGTTTAAGATAGGTTTCCAAAAAAGTATCTAGATAAAGATATTTCAAGATAGTTTCCTGAAAAAGTATCTAGATTAAGATACTTTAAGATAGTTTCCCGAAAAAAGTATCTAGATAAAGATACTTTGACATACTTTTCCGAAAAATGTATCTAGATAAAGATACTTTAAGATACTTTCCCGGGAAAAGTATCTAGAGAAATATAAAGATAATCTTTTATCGTTTTCTTTTATCAAGGTAAGATAATTGAACAGGTCTGCCTAAAATTATATTTCAAAAACCCACTCTGCCAAATGCAGACCAAAAAACGTTTTTACTAAAAGCCCATTGTCAGGCGTGAACCCAACATCACAAATTGAGATTTCAGAGTGTTGCCATTGAGCCACTACACATAAAAGTTTATAGTTATTTGTTGGGGGCCTCTGTACGTCATGTGATGACGTGGATTGCCGGTCACATGACCTCAACACGGAAATAGGACATCATTCTGAATTCAATGCCATGATTTCTGACAAAGACTGCTTTAGCTCAGTCAATTGCGCTGTTCAAGGCCTAATGACTAAGTAAAAGAGTACCAATATGAATTGGTTAAGCTTATGAAACTGGTAATTTAGCTTTTAAACCAAATTAGATGGACAAATATTAAAGCAAATTATTTAAATAATTTCTGAGATAGATGGATTGTCAATTGACCAATAAGTCAGAGTTGGGTAAATTACTTGATGAAATGTAATCAATTGCACTTACAATCACATTGTCTGAAAATGTAATTGACTTAAATAGACTTCAATGTTTTGGGGATGAATAAATATTGATTTTAAAGCACTTGGTGGCGAAGCTACACTGGCTGAGATATTTTATTTGTGAGTATTGAATTTGGTATATTTTCAGAGGGTTTGACTTTCTTTATTTTCCTTTCCTTTTGTAACAAAAACATAAAGAAATTGTGTTATTCTTACTTGGTTTCAGAACTGTAGTATGCATTTGAGGCATTTGAGGTACTTCTGAACACGTCTTTTTTACATGCCATTTTAAAAGTTGTGAAATCCATTCAAAATATTAGATTATCATAAGCTTTGTTCAATGTCAGAGTATCATAATTAAGATATTTTGTCAAGGTTTGCATTTTAAATTAGCTCAAATAACTATATTATTTAGTGGTTTTGTGATTTTAAGGGATTTTTTATAGTTATTTGAGCTAATTCAAAATGCACACCTTAACAAAATATCTTCATTAGGATACTCTGACATTGAATAATGACATTGAAAGCCATAGCAATTGAACAAATACTTTCATAGACCAAAACTATTCACTGACACATCAAAAAAAAATCATGGATGGACAAGATGGATGTATTGAACATCAATTTCTTCAATTACTTAATAGTAAGATCCCTTGATTACACGTCACAACCTGTTTAACCTTATCATGGTCCTTTTTTTTGAAAAAAGTCGTCGTCGCGATTGGGCAACTTCTAATTTTCGAAAGATGGTTGAAATATAAAGTTATGGTAATGAAATTTTGCTTCTTGGATCTGAACGCCTGCGCCCGCAAAAGTAACACAAGGTTTTCATTGGTGGGCTGAATGATTTTGATTGGCCTTAACTATGACTAACTAAGACTTTAATATAAGAGGACTAAATCAAGAAGAACTGAATTTTGACACGAAACATCCTTTCTCCAGGGTATACTTAATTGATGTTCCTAATCAGACAATTTTTTTTCAAATTTGGCTGTGGAAACGAGCGAAAATATCCTATAAAAAGTGCCTTGAGGTTGAAATAATTTATTTTGAAAATCCACCTGTTTTCCGAGGGCTAAACATAGCCTGTACGTGTTATAATGCGAAATTGTAATGGCACGATTTTTAACTCAAGGTGAAAGCTGAGTGCTGAAGTGGGAAAAGAATACAAGAAATGGTGGCACTGTTGATAATCTTTGTAAACTCGAGTCAAGTAAATACGTAGGCGAAAATTAATATCAAAGGTATCGCTCAACCTCTCAGTTTCAGAAAGCTATTACGAATTTCAGTACACATGTAGTGGAGAACAGTACATTTTTACTATCTAGACTGCTTTCGGTGTATTGACTAAGTAGAGAATTCAAAATGGTGGATTTTTTATTGGAATGGGATTCCTTGTAAAGAGGGTTAATGAATAATATAGTTTATATGATTACCGTTTATCCGAAATTTGATCTACCAATGAGTTACTGTTGGTAGATATGTACAACCCTTGACTAGTGGGTTGGTCAGGAATAGGGTTTGAAAATTTGTCCAATCCTGCCTTAAATGCTGTTAGAGGATCAGCTCCTACATATTCCCGACGAAGACTAATGGGCAACAAATTGAACAATAAAGGAGCCCGATAAAGAAGAGAGTAGGACTTCATTGTTTGAACTAGCGACCCTTACTAGAGACTGGCCGTCGTAGGCTAACACACGGTGCCGATGATTCACGCTGGTGAGTGGTCAATAGCATTCAGTTGAACATTCAGCTAATTCTAACGAAGTTCAATAACAAACCAGAGTGCTTCTTCTTTGTTGATTTTGTAGTGATCTGACTTGGTGCCAGGGTTGCCAATTAACCGATGTGAAATCATATTCCCCTCTATCTACCAGTCTTCATTAACCCGTTTTTCCTTTAAGGATCACCAAAAGGCAAGGCATCCCTGACTTTCGTGACTTCTGAGCAGGGTTGCAAATCAAACTCACATTCGTGTTTGCTCATATACAAGAGCAAAGCACCCATTCTGCAAGCAGTAACCCTACCTTACAACCTCCCGTAAAAAAAACTTGCGCAAGCCCAGATTCCACATCACTAAGATTTTGTTGTCAATCACCCGATCGTGTGACATTAATTGGCCCTTGTTAAAACTCCACACTAATCGGGGATGCAGGGGGAGGTTTGAGTGATCTCTTCAAAAATCTTATCGCGGGCGGATGAAAGAAGAGAAAAGGCTTGTTCATCAATGCAAGATTTTGGTCACTGCATGGGTTTTCGCGTTTTACAGACCGCCCTTATGACTTAGATGCTACAAAAATTGTCGAATTGCCAGTTTGGACATTTTGACTCTCGGTTTTGTAAGAATTTGCAAAATTATTCTTTTGATCAAGAAATGGCAAGCACGTAAAAAAGACCTTTGAAATTGAAGAGAAACACGTACAAAAAACGGCATTTTGTTTGATACCATGATGGTTTTGGAGCTTTACAATACAAATCAGTCCTTATAACATCACTTACACTTGTACTTACCCAAAAAAAGTGGCCTTTTGTTGAGAATCTTCTCGTGCAAGAACGAGCAAATAAAGTGTGCATTTTTTTCCAAAATCCTAACCAAAGGTGTTCAAACTTGCAATTCGACATTTTTCATGGCATCTAATTCGCAAGGGCGGTCTGTAAATTGCGAAAACCCTTAAACTGCCCAAATTCTCACGAGCCACCCACTGTTGCCAAACAAGCCTTTTCTCTCCTTTCATCCGCCCGCGATAAGATTTTTGAAGAGATCACTCAAACCTCCCCTTGCATCCCCCATTGAAATTCACTTTTTTCATATCGGCTAAATACCTTAGACACACTTCCAGCAGACTTGAGGACTTTCAATAACCAAATTGCCCAAATGAGCGAAATATTTTAGATGTGTTTCGTAGAAGAAAAGGTTCCTTTTATCATGAACTTCGGCTTCCCGCATGATGAATGACGTCACAGACAGTCCGTGCCGGGTCAGGCAATCATAGATTTGAATGCCAATCTCTGCCTTTTAGTATTTAAGTATGTAAGAAACACATCTAAACTATTTCGCTCATTTGATAGGGCAGTTTGGTTATTGAAAGTCCTCAAGTCTGCTGGAAATGTATCTAAGGTATTTACCCGATATGAAAAAAGTGAATTTCAATTAGTGTGGAGTTTAAACAGGGGCCGATTAATTCACATGATCGGGTGATTGACAACAAAATCTCAGTGATGTGAAATCTCGGCTTGCGCAAGTTTTTTCACGGGAGGTTGCAAGGTAGGGTTACCTCTTAGAGAATGGGTGCTTTGCTCTTGTATATGAGCAAACACGAATGTGAGTTTGATTTGCAACCCTGCTCAGAAGTCACGAAAGTCAGGGATGCCTTGCCTTTTGGTGATCCTTGAAGGAAAAACGGGTTAATGAAGACTGGTAGATAGAGGAGAATATGATTTCACATCGGTAAATTGGCAACCCCAGCACCAAGTCAGATCACTACAAAATCAACAAAGAAGAAGCACTCTGGTTTGTTATTGAACTTCGTTAGAATTAGCTGAATGTTCAACTGAATGCTATTGACCACTCACCAGCGTGAATCATCGGCACCGTGTGTTAGCCTACGACGGCCAGTCTCTAGTAAGGGTCGCTAGTTTGAACTAGCCACGATTCCCTTGAATTTGGAGGTGCTCTCAGAACGCACGTAAAACCTGTACGGTCGCCACAACACTGACCTCAAAGCCTGGGCAGGAACCACTGTACGTCAGGACGAATTTCAAAAATACACACTGGGTCCGGTCATTGTACTAAAATGTGAGGTTTTTGCAACAAATGTATTGTTCCGTTGAATTTTCATTGTACTAATCGGACCCAGTGTGTATTTTGAAAGTAATCCTGGCTTGAGCCATCCTTGGGCTCGGTTAGGACAGAGCAGGGTTGGTCGGGGGATTAACTTTTTCTATTTATCCCCTTTACCCGGGGATAAACGGGATAAATTGGGGGATAAACGGGA
>JAAGOF010000088.1:577043-611702 GCA_010645155.1 Tigriopus japonicus | reverse complement strand
TCTCATTCCTGTGATGTTCCTAGTAAAACATCTTTGGACCTGCTCGACCTTTTGCAAACCTGCTGAACTCATTGGAGCCCAAATGGGTGAGGCATATTCAAGATGCGGCTGAACAATCGACTTGTACTACTGTAATTGTAATACTATCTCTGGACTTGAAAGTGCGATAGATCCAGCCACATGTTTGAAATGCCTTCCCCACTTTCAATTGGATATGCTCATCAAACTTTCCATCATCTTGGACGACAACTCCCAAATCCCTCATGGACGATACCTGCTCAATATCACAACCTCCATTGTCTTTGAGCGGAACATCTAATTTTGACGCCCCATACGTCATTGTGCGGAATTTCATCCAGTTCAATGGCATGTTAGTCTTGCCAACCCAAGAGTAGACTTTCTCCAAGTCCTCAACTAAACATTTTGAGTCCTGACCATTCCTTCCACAAACTAATTTTGTGTCATCAGCATATGAAGAAATACTGGCTTTTGTTCTAAACTTCTGGAGAGGAGCAATAAAGAGAATAAACAAGAGCGGACCTAAAATTGAACCTTGCGGAACACCTGACTTGACATCATACATGCCGCTGAAAGATCCTTCAACTTTAACTATCTGCTTCCTTTCGCTCATAAAACTATCAATCCAAGTCAGGACCTTAGCCTGGACCCCAAACTCTTTGATTTAATTAAGCAAAAGACCATGATCTACCTTATCAAAGGCCATGGCAAAGTCAAGATAGACTACTTCAACTGACTCGTGACTTTCGAGCCCTTCAATGATTTGCTCAATATGATCAACCAATTGGGTTACTGTACTAAAATGAGCTCGAAACCCATGCTGTCCAGAAGGAATTCAATCATGGACTTCCAAATAATCTACAAGCTTGGACTTCATAATCTTCTTAAAAACCTTTGCAACGCTGGAGGTCAGAGAAATAGGCCTATAATTACTAGGATGTGACTTAGGTGTACCATCAGGTCCAGGAGAACTCGAGAGCTTTAAGCTCTTGATGGCCTCAAAAGCATCTTGATCTGTGACTACCAGATTCTCCAATCGATTCTCCTGACTAACAATGCCAGTCTCATCAACAACATTACTACAGTCATGGCCTGCTCTGACTACCCATTTTGGAATTGAAAATACACTTGAGAACTAATCTCCAAGCATATTGGCCATAACCTCACTATCATTGACGGTCTTACCGTCGACCTCAAAAGGTCCTACAGGATGCTTCATTTTTCTCTTTGTATTCGCAAACGAGAAAAACGCCTTTGGGTTAGTCTTAACCTCCTGGATCACTCTACTTTCCTTCTCTAACTGATCGGAATCAATGGAGGCAATGGATGTTTTCATTGTACTAATAGAAATAATTTTTGTGTGGGACTTAATTGAAAAAAAGTGAGATCTTTTGGGGAATATAGTGTAAGGGAATTTGTGAATAATTAAAGAAGTAAGGAAGAAATGCTTGAGCGTAGGAAAAATTGCTTGTGAGGTAGGAAAAAATTCTTGAAGAGTAAGAAAAAATATTTGAAAAGTAGGAAAATCCCATTTATCTCGTTTATCCCTTTTACTTCTTGATAGAAAATCCCATTTGTCACAAGGGGGATAAATGGGACTGTTTTCGGAGGGGACAATCCCCCCGACCAACCCTGGGACAGAGCGCATGAATCCATGCTCTGGAAGACATCTAGTATCATATCAGATACCTTTCATACCTTCTCTGAGTACTGTACAGCCCTAACTTTTGGAGTCTCTCCCAATACGAGAGCCAGAGATGGGAAGTAATTGTAATTGTAATTAATTACAGTTTTGGGCCAAGTAATTGTGATTGTAATTAATTTCATTTGTCACCATGTAATTGACGAATTTTCAATTACAAATTACCAATTACTTTTCAAAATCTATCTTCCTCAAACTAACCATTAAATCAATTTATCAGGTTTTACGTGCAAAACAATTATTTTGTCATCAATTTGCGCTCAATGTGATGTCACGAACAGGTAGCTTTTGTTACAATAAACGCCCAAGCTTTGATGTTTAATCACTTTAAAACTACAAGAGCTTTGATTGTAATTTTTGTATCAGGATTTAGGGCTTTTCACAACCAAGGGCAGACAAATGAGGTGCAAAAATAACGTTTTAAAACATTGTTACACTTGATATATGTGTACAAAGTTCGTGTTTTCTGAAAAAGAAAAATATTCCTTGTGATTGATGGTAAAATATTTTTGATATTTATAATAATCTTTATTGCGAGGCCGAGCTCGTGGATACATTTTTCACATTATACAGTATATATACAATACATTTAATTTGATTGTACAATGGGACCCATTCTGGGTTGTTGGTTTGTGCCGTTCGAGGCAAGTATCTACTAGAAATGGGTGGCTGGGTAGGGGGAAACCTGGGATCGAACCCATGAACCCGAGCATAGCTCGGTCGCGCGTTAGCCAACTGCGCTACAACCATCTCCCCCATTTAAGCCCGTTCATAAGCTTTTGGTTCTTGTGAATCACTCTGTCATATTAACCTTTCAGGCATTATAAGCTGCCAGTTAGTGCATTGCTACGTAAAAATGGCAGATCTGTTAATTTTTCAGTGTTTTGAAAAGACAAAAGGGTGATACAGACGGAAGGATTGTAATTGACATGTATTTGTCATGTACTAGTCGTGTAATTGACATGTAATTGTAATTGAAGTCAATTACATTTTCGGATAATGTAATTGTAATTAATTACATTTTTTGATGAAATAATTGTAATTGTGATCAATTATATATTTGTCCTGATTTGTTGGGAGAAAAAATCGCCATTCCTTTTGCCAATTCGCCTGACTAGTGTTATTAAGATAGTAGAACTGTTTCAAAAATTTCATCAGAGTTATCAAAAGGGTTGTTTGTGATTTCGAGAGTGAAAATTGTTTTAAAGAGGTTAGCTTTTTTCCTTACCCAACTTCATTTTAGTCAAAAGTACTTTTGGAAAAGTATAGATGTGGGTTACAATGACCAACTTGTATCTGATCCTAGATTGTAAAGTAGCAGAGCATGTGACAAACCACTTTTTCTAAACATACTTATAGTTTGCTTGGGAAAAAATCCCATGGCAGTAGAATTTTAAGTCAATACGTAAATATGTGGAATATTTTCAATTGTTGAAGAAATTAAAAATTCCATAAACGTCCAAATTAATTTGTTCTTAGCAAATTTTGACCCAAACAGTTGAGTAAACAGTCTTTTTTTCCAATGAAAATGTGAAAAAAACTTTGACTTTTTCCCAAAACTTGAATTCTGCCAAATTTTGCCTAAAAAATGAAAAGTAATTGATCAATTTTTCAAGGTCAAATTCGGGCCCTAATTATCACTAAAACGCTAGTTTTGTTTTGTTTGAAAAATGGCTTTGAAGTTATAAAAAGGACTTATCGGTATGCGCTCAGTGCACACGTTTTAAATAAATAAAGTGAAGAATCTATGGTCCATTTTGAATATGGTGATTTGAGACATTTTAAACATTTAAAATATGTTTTCAAAAAGTAACATGCACAAAATAGTTCTCATTTTCTCTCATTTTCTTGGAGAAGTTTGCCAAAGCTCTAGATTATGTTTAATAGAATATGGTCTGATATGAGGCCAATAAATTCAGAGACAAAGGATAAAAAGGTCATGCAAGTTTTATCATTATTCTCGGACTTGAAAAGCGCAATAATTTTGTCAAAAAGTGTAAAGAGCAAACAGCCCTAAAAGGGCGCTTACTGTACCCCCAAAAGTGGCAGATTTGCGTTTAAGTCCAAGATATGAAAGGAGTGGTTGAATATTATTTAAAACAGTGGGAGATTCAAATTTGGCCAGAAAAGTGAAAATTGTGCCTTTGAAAAATGATTTTATTTTTTAATTGAATTTTTCAAAAAGAGCCAAATATTACAAAAATACTTAATTTTTTTCATTCTTCTGCTCTTAATGAGTTAATTTATGGTGTTCAAAAGAATGCTTATTGAAAGACCACACAGACAGTAGAAATGAAATTTGAAGGTAAGACTATCAAGGATTGTACTCCATTGGAATTGTATTTTTGTGCTTATTTCAAAATAGTTTCTAGCTAGTTTCTGTGAAAGTTTTTGTTGCAGTCATTTGTGCCATTTACTGGCTAAGAGGCTGGGTGATTAGCACAGAATGGTTGGACCCGTTGGACCGGCGGGAAATTATGAAACCGTCTGCGTTTCAGAGTTCAGACGGAAAAAACCTAAGTTTTCACACAAACTAGCCCCAGACTTCTCAGTTCTCGCTAAGCAGGCAGACGACGGCGACAGTTGTTTGATCCGTGACCTCTAGATGACTCAGGCTGTATTTTCGGCATTGACTCTGAGAATCAAACTTGAAAAGGGATATTTGCGTTACAAACAAGGTAGCGCCATCTATGACGTTCCTTATGAAACCATCATTTTTAACAATGTTGTTAGGTAATCCCTCATAGAGGGCGGTTTTGGCGACGTCAAAATTGAGATATCTCTATTTCATTTATCTATGGTTTTCAACTTCACACCAAATTAGGCGCAAAGCCATCGTTCTAAACCAAGCACAATGCTCGTACCCAAAATTCCCATAGGGTGGCGAAACAATATATAATTGAAAGAAACAGACCGTTCCAGAACCAAAATTGACTTCTCTGACTTTTGGCGTTGATTCATCGAAGGTTTATGAAGCCAACCAATGGCTGAGATCTGTAACAGAACATGTGGAAAAGCAGATTAACTCATTGACAACTTGCTAAACAGTGTCAAAATGTACCGTGCCTCATTGAAGTACAATCTAAACTTGCCCAAGCCACTAGTCTATAATTCAAGATGTTTCCTCATTTATGTCATTGAAATTTCTGTCATGGTATCAAGACGTTTTCACGTCAAATAGATGGTCAAAATGCTAAAATACTTTTGCAGGACTATTTAAGTCCCTTAAAAACTACAGTACCGAACGCATGCATAGTTGAAAACGAAATGTACTTTTTCAATCGGAGAGGGGTGAAAGCCTTTCAAGGAATCGTTCTTGGGAGAGACGATTTTAAAGAAAACCAGTATTCTTGTCACCTAGATGGCTCTAGCATAATTCAGCACGCCCTGAAAACAAAAAAAAAAACATTTTAATCAGGTGCCCTCTTTTTCCCTTAGATCAATTATTAATCACTAGATAGCGTGCAAGCTTTAGTCAGGCTGATTTGGCAAGTGGTGCAGAATGTGTTGAATTTATGCGGAAAATGTCGCCCTCACAACTGTTGAGCGGGCAATTTTTTTTTTGCGGATTTTTTATTACCGCTACAAGGAATGTGATTCCCTGTAAATTGAAGGATTTCTCCCGACAGCTTCAATCCGACCCCAACAGGATTCGAACCTACGCCGTCTGGGGAAGCACTTACACTCGGCACTTTTAAGAACGCGCTAGTACGCGTAGCCACTCTGGCTTCCTTAGTGTGACCAAACATGTGAATCAAGACCAACTTTTTTAAACTCGTTTTTGAAGCCACAAGTTAGTTTTTGTCCATATTTATATTGGATTAACCCCACTTAACGCAAAAGCCTATATTTGTGTTCTTCCTACCAGTGACTTATTCAATGTACGTATTGGCAAAAAAGTTCCTAATGGGCAGAGATCAAGATTTGTTGTGCTTTGAGGTTCTAAAGTTGACCGCAAGAGGCGCACCATACGCAGTTGAGAAAAAAAACAAGAGCGTCATATCATAGATAAATAAAATAGAGATATCTCAATTTTGACGTCGACAAAACCGCCCTCTATGAGGGATTACCTAACAACATTGGTAAAAATGATTGTTTCATAAGGAACGTCATAGAGTGCGCCACCGTGTTTGAAACGCAAATGTCCTTTTTGAAGTTCGATTCTCAGAGTCAATTCAGAAAATACAGCCTACGTCATCTAGAGGTCACGGATCTCCGCACTGTCACGGCGGTCTGCCTGCTTAGCTAGAATTGATAAGTCTGGGGGTAGTTTGTGGTCATATTAAGCAACTTTCGAAGACGCTAATTTTGTAAATCAAGACATTGTGTGATGGAAACATTTACCAATATGCAACAGGACTCACACTTGACGATTTTCACTCGTTTTGAGGTATTTTTGTTGATTCTGAGTCAAATTTGTGGCCTTGAGGATCCTCAATGCCTATCTACGTTGAGAAAATCTGTTTATTTTGACATTTGCTGCGGATGCGCAAATTTTGTTCATTTTGATCAAAAGTCCGTATTGTTCAGGGTGATCTTGTCATTACTATTCACAATTTTCAAGGGTTTTGTTTCACGGTGTTCCAAGGGTGAAGTAGGGTTTCAAAAATCTTACTTTGGTTTTGCAATCTTTCTTGCTTTTTAAAACTATATTCGAATTTTAGCTCCGCATCAAAGCGTCAAAACTCAACAAAGGGTATTTGGAACCCGTGTAGAAATTTAAGGATATCAATATGACATGGCTACTTTGAAAAATACTGTGTATGGTGCGCCTCTTGTGGCCCATTTTAAAACATCAAAAACAACAAAGCAATCACCTTTCATTGAAGTATTCAAATCCAAGGCATGGTCACCTAGTGACGTTTTCGGTAGCTGAAACGGAAACTTGCCCTGTTTGAAAATTTGAAGTGCTTGATAGCTTGGGAAATTCCATTAGTAATTTGGAGGGATGTGGTGAAAAAGTATGCAAAGTGCGTGAGGGTTTGGTCTCACTGAAGGCGCCACTTGGAAGAATTCTCGGTTGATCGTCCAACATTTGCCTTTTTGAGCCGAGTGGTCTTCCAAAATCCGTCATTTTATTATATGTACTGAGGTGTGAGCCAAAATAAGGCACAATAAAATTTACTGGATTAAACTCGGCCGCCCAAGATCAAGTCGATTTACTAAATATGAAAAAGGGTAAACGTGGCTTTTCCGTTTTTCTGTGTTCTAAACCTACTCAGTTTTGGTCGACCGTGTGCAGTCCATCAAATTCTAGATGTCCTTGGCCAAACTTATGATATTGAGAGATCTCTCGTGCTCTGGAAGTTTCATAAGGAATATCACAGGATCACAGGAGTGTCCTAATCTGCCAACAATAACTCGTTGGTTGATCAAATTTTGTACAAATCTTGATTGTATAAATCATGTTGATGATTTATTTGTTCATAACAAATCACATTAATTAATTATAGCGGTAGCTAGACCCCCTAAAGTAACGCCCAAGTGGAGGCTTCTCTGTCTCACGTTTTCCATGGGTTGATAACCCTCAATTGGTTAATAATTATTAAATATATACAATTAAAATATTGGTTAATTGTTGATCAATAGGTACTATTTGGTATAAGGACATCTAGAATTTGATGGACTTCTGACGTCCGACCAAAATCGAGTAGATTTACAGCACGGGAAAAGAAAAAGCATCGTTCCTTCCTTTCTTCCTTTTACATCGACTCGATGGTAAAGTCTAGAAACCCTTATTTAGTACAAGGGCATGGAGTTTTTGTTACCATCAACTTGAAGTTGAAAAGACAACGAAAGCAAGGGTAGTTTTATTTCTTGTCTGTTGTCACTTACTCTCTATACATGTGTTTTATGAAATCTAAACGTATACAATGGTTTTTCCCTATCCGAAGACTCTCGATAAATGAAACGTTTTAAAAATTGTTCTGAGGAAATTTTAAGTTGTAATTTCTCCGAATGCATGTCAATGTCAAGATAGATCGATGGCGTCAAACAGTTCAAATAAGAAACGAGCACTTCTTATCAACAATTACTTTTCTAAAGTGCGAACTTTAAGGTAATATTCTAAGATCTATTTTTTTCCATAAATTTTCTTTTGGTGGTACAGACGAATGATTTGCTAAGTCGATCTTGTAACTTTTATTTGCATTTTTTGCATTTGATTTTAATGTATCCGCACGTACAGTACGTAGATACTACTGCAAACTAATACAGACTGAATTACCTCATTTCATAAATTATCTTTTGAGTTCTCAATCTTCTTGAAAAAAATTGAGGCTCAATACCCACATTGTGTCAACCCATGGTTGACACATGGGCTCAGGAATAAACTTATAGGTTTTAATTAAAAGCATAGAATTCAGATGCTTCCGTTCATGAAAAGAGCACCAAAAAGCGAAAAAACGTTATTCCCGTAAAAGAATGGTTTTTTTCTGAAAGCGCTCTTTTTGGGAGATGGTGTCATTTTCAATAAATTGGTCGATTTTATTTGTGCTTCGATTTCAATATATTTAGGCATTAACTGTCTGATTCTGTTGCAAAAAAGAGTACCAAAACCATCATTATACTTTGTTTGTATTCGTATCTTTATTATCAAATAACCTTTCAGTTGGTCTATATTTTGAATTTTGAAATCATTGCGTTTTTCACAACTAGGACGAAACATTTTGCGTTTTAAGGCTTTTAAAAAGCTTTTTATAAGGCTTATTTGGAAAGTAAGCCTTATAAAATATGAGACCTTACCAAAGAGCTAGAAACCGAATCAATTCAAACGTTAAAGATTCTTTTGCCTCCCAAAATGTTTGCTTAACAATGATCAAATTCAATCAAATCAAATTAGGCTGATATTTTGGCCCATGGCCCATGGACGACAGTTTATGCAACCTCAACAAAAATTATGATAAAGTGAACCAAACTTGCTTTAGTTGTTCTATCTTTTGCTTTTTAGTGTTTTTTGAGCGGAGAAAATAATTTCAAAACACAAGGGAAATTGAGCAGTTTTTGTGAAAGGAAATAAGAGTTCAAGCTTTAAGAAATCATGATGCAAATATATAAAACCATTTTGTATGTTGCTTACCGACTAGTTTTCAATTTTTTATATTTACGTTTGCTCTGATCATGAGCAAGATTTTTTTTCACATAAACTTATGTTCTTTAACCAAAGTCTATATATTCTCAACAACTTACGCTAATTTCTTCAAACAAATTAGTTGGGAAGATAAGTTCATAATGTCAAGACTATCATCCTTGTCAATCTTCGTGGCCGGTATTTAATTCGTAAGTGATCACATCAGCATAACCGTTGTTATCAATATCCACTCTGCCGTTACAGCCTTGGTCACCCTTGGAACCCAAGTTGATTCAGTTCCGGATTGTGCCACAAATGGATTCTTTCCTGATGACACGAATTGCCGGTTCTACTACGATTGCGAACAGGGCGAGGCCATTCGAGTAGTGTGCGAAGCCGACTGGCTTTTCGATGTGGAACACACTTATTGCGATTATCCCGATCGGGTTGATTGCGGAGACAGACCCCTTTGTGACGAAGCTGGACAAAATTGCCAAGAGCGTAAGAAAGACCTCTATAATCATTGATTACTTGGGGTGCCCCAATTTTGTCTTCGGTGTAGGCATTTTCATTGTCTACCCACACATTTTGTTTATCTATGAAGATGAGGAAACATGGAGGTAGCGTGGATTGGTCAACAACGGCGAGACTGTTGTCTTTATTCCTTATCAAGCAAGGCATAATGACGATAATGACGTCTTGCAATCACATTCCTATTGTAATTGGCAAATGCTTAATCTCAGCATGTTAAGAGCTTCTCTACTTGTTTTTAAATTTCTTAGATGCCAAAATATTATCAACATATTTCGCCTTTCATGGACTTTTGTCGTGTGGCCTCAGGAAAATTTCTCTAGTATCTGCCTTGGCTCTATTTTGAATATGGTCTTACCATCAATCTTCTCTTAAATTTGCCTCATAACATGCAAGGCCTGAGTTTGTTGCCTCTTTCTCTGCATTTGAGATACGATTCATCTTCAAAATCCTGACAAAAATGGCTACAAAGTATCGTATATGATACTCTAAAAATACCTCGCCATTTTTCAGACCATGTGACCACTCCTAAGCCTCTGCCAGAATGTACCATAACCTGCGTTGACGATGGTTTCTTTGAATATCAGAAGTGCAGTGCCTTTTTCTGCCATTGCTCTGTGGGCCACCCTTACTTGGAGGTAACAGTTTATTGCCGTAAAAACATTGGTCATTGATAATCTTTGGCGTTACTTTTGTGTCGTTTTAAATAGGAATGCCAAGATGGTTTGATCTTCAATCCTGAATTGGGAGGCTGCGACTGGCCTTATAACGTTGAGGGATGTTCCGTCTAAATTGAAATATCTCTCTATCATGAGCAATAAAGACGAATTCATCAAATTTTTTGCATCACAGTTTGAATAAGAGGTTATTAGTGGGGAAACACACCAGGTACACATTAACACGAACTAAGAAGGTGAGGTCGAAAGGCTAGGTGGCCAAGATCTTATTGTTTGGTCCAGCCCTTTGGGACCACTTTAGAATAGTTTTCAGTCTTTCAGCATTCATTGGTCGTCCCGTAGGGTGAGATACCATACTTCTGTAGTAGGCTTGTGGACACTTTTTCTTGGCCAGGGACATGAACATGGAGCGCTCGTCGATTTGATTCAATTTCAAACTCGAGCTCAGCTCGTTCCACGTGTGAACAGTAAGGGAATCATTTAATTTTTGTAAAGTGTCTTGAAATGACAAGGGACTGTCCGCCTTGAATATGTACTTCCATTCGGGCCAAGAGATGGGATAGAATGCATCCGGTGGCATGACCCTCAAGTCAAAGTCGCACGATTTTCCCGCCAAATCTTGCAGCTGACGTTTGGAGTCAGGGAGGTCACCCTGACAGTAAGGAAATATGAGCTTCGTGACCAACAAGGGTCCAATTGAAGCCCGGTCGTTTTCGTCGAACTTGGAAGGAACTGAGTATACCCATTTCGAGAGGAATGGGTGATTCCGCTCAAATCTCATAACAGCAGTGTTCACGCCGTCCTCGGAAGAGAAGTGCTGAATACCAATGAAATTGGACGACAAGTTTAGCAAAGGTTGAAGGACTATGACGTCTAGGTCAAGATAAAGTCCACCATACTTCCAAAGGAAAGCTAACCGTGTCACGTCACTCAAATGGATGGTTCTCCAAATTGAAGTGGTGAATTGGAACTCCTCTCTCCACCAATGCTCCAAAGGCGTCCATCGAAAGA
Organism: Tigriopus japonicus; assembly: GCA_010645155.1. Classification (NCBI taxonomy): domain Eukaryota; kingdom Metazoa; phylum Arthropoda; class Copepoda; order Harpacticoida; family Harpacticidae; genus Tigriopus; species Tigriopus japonicus. Next base: position 600,694 of record JAAGOF010000088.1, on the reverse strand, counting down.
TTGTGTCGTAGTCCAACGGGATCACAAAGACATTTTCAAGGTTTTGGAATTGCTTTTTGGTCGGTTTTAAGGCGGCAAGATTATCAGAGCTGTCCAAGCTCATTGCCAAACATATGCTGGCATTGGGATGGGTCAAAGCCGCAGATTCCACAGAGCACGCTTGTCGAGCAGACAACATAGGTTTGACGGTTACCTCTAAAAAGATGATATCACATTGAGAAAAACGTTTGTAATCCTTTGGCGTGTAGGTCTCCGCCTCCGAGTTGATTAAAACCAAAACCAACGTACTGATGAGAATCAAACAGCAGAAGAGATTGAGAAGAAATTTGGGTAGAGGTCGCTTACAGAATCGAATCACACGCAAGGTCATGTTTGGACACACTTCCTGTTTGTGTTCTATTGACGGCACGGCTGCAAACACCACCCTCCTCTTGGCCTTGCTGTTCCTTTTGGATGGTCTGTCACCTTTCATCTCTTGTTTATGATCCTGGTCTTCGGTTTCTTCATGACTTGTATCAACAATCTATTTTTCGACGTCGTCCTGGTTGATGTTGTTGCTTTTTCAAACCCTGTGGACGCCATTTTCCCTCCAGTCGAAGTCGTTTCCTCGTTGGACAGGTGGAACTCGACCTCGTCGTCCAGGTGATATTGTCCATGGATACTTGTATGTAGGAATCAGCTGTTCCACCCAATTGGTGGGGAAAGGCGAGATCATTACTACAGGAAAGGTGACACATCGTTTCCCTGCCCCCATTGTTCCTAGGAAGCCTTGGAACCTCTCTTTTCTCCTCCTCTTCTTTTTCTCAGGGCGGCCTCAAAAATAGTTGTGCAATTAAGAGTAGGTTGGTTTGTGAAAGCTCATATTCCTTTTTGAGTCCCCTTTAAGCTGGAGACTACTCAAAGGTGAGCGGGAAAAATCGATGGAATGCAGTATGGAAGCGACGAGGGGGATAGAAGAATTGCAATAAGATCAACAACTATTCTGGATATTCAGACATCCTTCCTTCGGGCTTTCACTCTCGGGACAAAAGCATGCGTCTCTGCTTCTATTGTTATCGCGGCATTCCTGAGAGGCCAAAAGGCGGGTGATGTGATGTCCCCATACATTCTATTCCCTTTTGTTCAAAGGAATTCTTGCTATTGAACGCTGGAGAATGAGACTGAGTCACCCAAATGCAAGACCAATTGATTTTTAGGGCGGTGGGTGAAAGATTTGATTGAAAGCTGGAGATGTGGGTGACAAAGCACTCGATTCTTCGTCAATGACGGAATAGGAAAGAAAACAGATCCTTTCCCAATAAACATGGCGTCAGGGAAAGATTAAAAAGGTTTTTCAACAGAACTGTAGAAATTACTTTGAACCCTGGCATATCAAATCAACTTTGGGCTTATCAGCCGTTCATTGTTGAGCTTCTTTTTGATGACCTTATTTCACTAAGATATCATTCGGATTATCAAATTAAATTGAAAACTGATCCCCTGTCACAAATATCTTCCGAGGAAATTGGAGTATCTCAAGTCAAGAAGCACTGGAATCATGGAGTGGAAGGCTAGCAATGAGAATAATGATCTCCAGTAAGAACAATTCAATTACGTTCTTCTGCAAATGAGACCTTACATATGTTGACAAGAATACGTATTAAAATTTTCAGCTCAATCGAAAGTCGGAGACAAAAGTTATGCTCACTCAAAGTTCAGTGCAAATCCTACCGAGAATGAATGAACGAGCCCTTTTGTGGTAATCGTTTTACCACTTAAGGGCAAGTTCATTCATTCTATGCTCTCTTCAGTACATAAGTTTGAGGAGGCATAACTTTTTACTCCGCCCTTCGATTGAGCTGAAAATTGAAAAACGTTGTCTACTGAATACAAGTAAGGTCTCCTTTGCCGAAAAACGCAAATGGTTCGTTTCTTTTGGAAATCATAGTTCTCATTGCTAGCCTCCCACTCCATGATTCCAGTGCTTCTTGCTCAAGTTGAACCCAATAAAGATTATTTTCCTCTTAGAAACAAACGTTTGTTTTTGTCGTAAGGACCTTGATAATTTAATGATAACTGTATGGTATTTTTGAGTGGGCTCATGTTGTATTTCAGTGTGAAAGTATTGCCAGACAGAACTTGGCACTCACTCTCCACAGCCTCATCGTCAAGGGTTTCGTGCAAGTTTGCATGGCCTTTGATGGGTTTAATCACGGACCTAATTCAAGTTCCAACAAAAGCAAGAGTTTGAAGGTCGTTCGGACAATTTACTTCATTACTGTCTTTTTGACACGCACATAGAATTCTGACGCCTTTTCAAAGAGTTTTTGATTTTACTTTAGAGTGATATTAAGAAGCAAAGTAGACTAATGGAATCAATTTCAAAATTCATTTGAGCTGAGTCTTTTTCCAACTACTCAAAAGGACACACTCTTGTTTACCTAATCAAAGGGAAACAATGAAGAAGCTTAATAAATCGAACGAGTGCATTGCAATAACTTCAAGTAAATGAATTAGTAACTGTGTGAAGCGATACAATTTGAAAAAACGGTACGCAACGCAAGACACATTTGCAACAATTGACCGATACAATCATATGGTGAGCAATGGAATTATTGGAAAGGTAAGCGCTTGTGGGCCTCAGAGCCAAAATTTCAAATTGTTCTCGTCTCATGAGCCTCCAATCTATCACGGTGTTTCGAATGGCTTTTTAGGTTTGGATCGAAAACCCAAAGACATCTTGACATTTTTTAGACCCAAAATTCAATGGAAAACAACTTAACAACTTAACTTTTATTGTATGACATAAGTTTAGGTCCAGGGAAAAGTTATATATACATAAAAATCTATTAGTTTTAGCTTTTTTGAGAAACTATTGAATTTATATTTGGCGACCATTATGTTACCTTATGAATTCAAATTGAATAAAAACACACTCATCAGTAGCTGAGTTATTTAGGTTTGAATGGCCCTTACTTGACCCCAAAAAGCCGAAAAACACTAGTTATATCAAAAAATAAATTCCCCAACATTTCATACACCTTTTCAATATTGCAAAAATAAATGAAATATTTTGAGTTTTGAAGTTTGTGTCAAAGTAATATAAAATCTTACTTGAAACATTTTTTTTGCAATGTCAAACACAAATAATTGGGCAATATTTTGCATTTTAAAAATTTCGCTTGATGTTAAAAGTTTCGACTTTGGTCCGTTTTGAACATGATCCTTCAAGAAATCGTAAATTTTAATATGAATTTCTCATACTAAACAGTTATCAAAAATGTTTTCCAAAAACCTTGTTTTAAGATCATTTTAAGTAATGATGTATATTATTTTTAGCTATTTTCGAAAAAAAATCAAGACTCAAATTTTTCATTTTCTTTTGCCACATTAAAAAGTTATATGAACTCTTTGGGAATTTGTTTTTTATATAACTAGCGTTTTTCAGCTTTTTGGGGTAAAAAATGGACAATTCAAACCTACATAACTCAGCTACTGATGAATGTATTTTTGTTCAATTTGAATTCTTTAGGTAACGAAATGGTCTCTAAATTTAGATCAAATAGTTTCTCAAAAAATGTTATAACTTATGGGTTTTTACGTATATAACCTTTTCCCTGGACCTAAACTTATGTTTAATATTATACAAGTAAAGTTGTTCCCCATTGATTTGTGGGTCCAAAGAAGGCCAAGATATCTTTGAGTATTTTGATCCAAACCTAAAAAGCCATTCGAAACACCCTGCTATGAATTGTAAACTTTTATAGCCATCAAGTCCCATTGGACAGGACTTTGAGTGCATCAATTCAAACTTGATCGTCATTGACGCCAAACTGGGGCGGACCTCCGGCTTAGACCCTTTATTCAGGGATATTTTTCTATGTAGGCTTTTTACTAAGGCAAAACGAAATAAATCTTTTTTGATGAACGATTAGCATTTCAAAAGAGAAGACTTCGTGATGGCAAGTAATCGAATCTTAATGTGATTTTGTCATGTCTAGACATTATTTCCTCCCCCCGTAACAGAATATTTCCTTTTGGTAGCGTTCGAATTGTGATCTTAAACACTCACTTAAATTTTTGGCTTTGGTAAATAGCTGCAGAAAATAACCAATTGGAGCAAGGAGAGTAAATTTTTAATAATAATAATCTTTATCGCGAGGTATTTCTCATTGGATACAATAATGCGATACATGAAGTTCGGATGTATTTAGAGTACATTTAATTTTTATATAATATAGTATAGTTCATAAAATTTTAACCCATAAAAAGCCCCAACCGATGCCTAAGGGTACGACTTCTTCACTATCTTTGCCTATCATGGTATCCAATGTAATTTTGCTCTTATCGAGAGTGAAACTTTAGTTGAACGGCCAATTCTTTCTCAAAACATGGAACTTTTGCCATTTTCTGATGTGAGTTAACATCTTTCTATCTTCAGTTTTATGTCATGGTCATACCCAAAAAGCCCTCATTCCATTTACTATTCATACAATTTGGAACGCAAGTCACTTTCACTTTTGACTTCATTTTATCGACATTTTTTGGTGGTTTCGGATTGTTTTGCTTCCGCTACAAAGAATGCGATTCCCTGTAAGCAAATAGATTATCAATGTAATTTATACAATTAACATTTATACGAAATTTGATCTGCCAACGAGTCACTGTCGGCAGATTTTCATCTTACCTTTGTTAATCAATCAAAATATCTTTGGCAATATTTGGAGTTTGCTGACACCTTAAGTGTATGAATCAGTCATATGAAAAAAATACTTACAGAGCAATTTACAAAAAAGGCCTGTTGGTTTCAATTAGATATACAATGTAAGAATTTTTAGGATGATGTAATCTGACCTACAGTTGAAGTGTGTGATAAAATGCAACTAACTTGCTCCTCAAGAATTGATTGAGTAATCTCGTTATTGCAACATTATGTTATAAACATACATTTTTACGTTTGTTGCTCCTGTTAGGACTAAAGTTGTGTCAAGTCATAACTAAAAAAGCAAACCATACTACCAAACCAAGAATTCTTGACCAAACTAATGGATTAATTATCAAATATCCGAATGAATCTCTTTTTATGGGTGAAGCTGGCATTCTTGTTATCTTCAGTACAAGCAAACTGTCTCAAATAGGACTCAAGGCAGTTGCGGCAAGGAAAGATTACGAATGCTGCAATTAAAATGATCACTTGTTAATTCGCGTTGTCGTTCAATGTAACTTCTGAATTGGTTTGAACTTTTGTGACATGGTGCATGACTGCATGTTTGTATTGTACGGAACGGAAGACAAAAGTAGCAAGCATATCTCTCTCGGCTCTTCTGCAACTTTGATTCCATTCAAAGGCTCCATTACAAGGCTCCCGCTCTTCCTCCTCGCTAAGAGCAGAGCTTGTGTACGAACTGCTCACATGCTTTTGCGTTGATTTCACTTCAGAAGAACCTCAATCCCTAGCGCTCCCCTTGACGGTGGAATAACACCGAATCAGTTTGCCTTACTCAAGATGACAATATTGCCTTTCCGTTAGGTAAAAGTTTTCCATGTTATTAAGAAAGGACTCGGCTACAAATGATAACTTGAGAAATGCGAAGTCTTTCAAGGCCCATGCTCATTCAATAAATAGAAAGCTACCTTAAAATGTCTAATAAAATAAAATAAACTAAAATATTGCTAAAACTTAAAATGATCCCATCCACATGTCAAAATGCTCTGTTGTTTCAGGTTACAATTAACAAGGCGATTCCTAAAAAAATGAAACAGACCATACCTTCTATCTCCAAAATGTGTAATCTTGCAAAAACGGACAGAAAGAAAACTAATTTTGTCTTTTTTTCTACGTATCCACCTTTGAATGCCCGCAACACTTATAACAAGTCATTGAAGATATTTTCATTTCAAATTTGTGTTTGGAACCAAATTCTGCAAACGCAAAATAATTAGAAAGAAAAAATATTCTAAAACTATGTAACCAGTGACAGAGAATCGGTGTTATTCCATTGTCCCGCTCTCTCCATTGTGCATGGCAGAGAGGGTCCTTCTTTCAAAAGTGGTTTGCTAGAGGAACAGAGGAACACAACGGGCAAGTCAACGGAGAGAAGACCAACCAAGGCTAACCTTGTGCGAGAAGTTGGAGTAGAATAACAAGGACGAGCTCGTTGTTCGCTCAAGCGATTGGCCTCAGTGCATGATCAAAACTCAGAGAGGCCAGAGCGTGAGGAGCGAGTGAGGCACGAGTGAGGTCTGCTACCCAGAGGCATCCATCCCGACAAGAACCCGACACTTTCTTTGCTTTTCCTCTCGCCACCCAAGATACATAAAACGACACCAATGACTATCGGCAAACAAATCGGGCGTCCCAGTCACATTCTGATTTCTGACCACGTGATCTTTTGAATATGGAGAAGTCTTCAAAAGCTGCATCTTCCACGTGAGATGGAATGAAACGCACCCTCGTTCAAATGGAACATGGAAATGCAAGTCTAATCCAGATTTGTCCCGGAAACCGATATCTTCATCGGACAAGGGATAATCTGGCTCCAAGAAGTGCAGTGAGTGGTACGTGTGCGGGTGGTTGAGTGAAAAAAAAATAGTAATAAGTGTCCATGGAAGCTGGACGTGGCCTTTTGGCTGTACTCAATTGTGCCTGGGTGTCCATTGTGTGGATGTGCGCTCCGATGTGATGATTATCCTGAAGTGATCAAGCCTAATCTTATTTCCATGCCCACGGTAAGATTCCTCCTAATAACAATCAACATGCAAAGCCTTTGATCGGACTTAGACTGACTTGGCACCTGGCCTTTGTTTGCCCAGCCTTTTTTATCGTGACTCTGTTGAATCCTTTTAGATGATTTTGAACCATGTCTGCACTCTTTTGTAACCACCTATCACAGTACATACCGTGATAGAGTAGTTCAGGGATGAGTTTTACGGAACAACGGACGACCTAACTGACTGAATAATTGATTGAATTAGGAAGATCCACCAATGATTTTGACTCACAATGTGGTATCAATGTGTTAAGGGTCAAATTAGGCTCTTAATCAGATTCATCCGACACCCCATTTTAGTATCTAAGGTGCTTTTATTTGAATTGGTTTTTTATAATGTGCAAGTAGGAAATATTTGTGTGTTTTTCACACAAAATCTCTTTCCATGTCATTTTTCACTTTTGAACAATGAACACTAGATTACAAAGTTAGTGCTACAGATAAGAAGTGTTCACCAGAAAAGTCACGGCGAGTATTTTTTAAATCCCTTTTATCGCATTGAATTTGCTTGTTTTTTGGCAAAGATGGGGTTGGCTTTTTTGGCAAGTAGCAAAGTCGCTTTCGTGTTTCTTTATAACGGTTCTTTTGAGCGCAGAGGATCCATGTCTATATCTCAAAAGCCCGAGGCTAATATCATCTAAAATCTTTTGAGTTCCTTTTCAATTCTGGTGCTTTTCCAAGTTGCAAGAGTTTTCAAAAGCTGAGTTGAGGTAATGTTCCAATTCAGTGGCTTTATAATTGATTGGATCGACTTCTTTGAAAGGAAAAGTTTCTTCCTTCTGTTACTCTGTTATTTTGACAGGAGGCTCTAACCATTTTCAACTCCCAGTCAAACAATATGTTAAAGCTTCCATTCTTTGCCGCTCGTTCAATAAACCATTGGAATGAGAGATGCTTTCTGACAGAATAACCACAATTTAAAATTACAAAACGACCGCTCTAAAAAAAGCTGAAAGTGCAACGATTTGCCTAGCATTGATTTATGGTCGCGGACATGAAACTGACGGGTCAACCATATATTGTGTGTATGCTGCTTAATGGTCGATCTAGCAAATCACCTGTCACGATTCGACTGTTCCCTCCAAAACTATGATTACTAGAACCTTGCATGATAAAAGCAGAGCCTTTAAGCCTCAAGTCGTGGAGCTCATTAGTCCGCTTTTTGAAGTTCGCCTTCATTGGTTATTCTATGCTGACACCGTCATCTATCATTGATTTTTCTCTGAAATTTGGATATTAAAGGGCATGCAAGGTGGACTGAGTCGAGCATACACAAGTTCCAATAGTTCCACATGCACATCCTAGTAATGAAAACCACAATTGAAGACATATGTCGGTCCTCGAGAGTTATTGGCTTGCCACTGGCAAACTCTTCCGGTTGTGTCATTCACAATAGGAGTTCATTAGTGGTTTCTCTACTCCCTACAGTGAGAAACAGCATGGGGGTCCCTTGGTGATCATAAAGAAGCTCATGGGAAAGAAGCGTCAACTTGACCCAAGCGACTAGGGGCTTTAACTTGAAGTTACCAAGAAGCAAAAGAGAGAAAAATGCAGCCATTTGGAGCCTTTGACCCGAAATTTATCAAGACAATAGCATGAGCATTGCTTGTCATCAGGGGTGCAGATTTCAGGCAAATAAGATTTTATGTCCAAAAACATGTTTATTTGCCATTTTTCATTTTATTTGCCTTTTTTGGCGAAAATGCAAAATTTGTCGTTTTTTGGGCAAATCAATGCAAAAGTTGTTTTTATTTTATTTTATTTTGTTTTAAAATCTTCCTGGGTCGATGGTGACGACAACAACGGCAAACATTTGAAGCTTCAAAAAAGACCAACAACTTAACCTACATTGTAGTTGACGCTACTTTCCCATGAGCTTCTTTAGGTGATCAGACCTGCAAATGTGGAAACCTCTTGATGACAATAACCTGGATTGGAAGTAGAAGAGTGTACAAGATCCCAAGTGTTCCATGACTTCAGTCATTTTGAACCTGGTTCTTTTCGATATAAAAACTCGATTCTATTTTCGAGAGTTTTGGCCGGGGTCCCAGATCTTTTCTCACCCGTTTTCACGCAAGCGAAAGCTCGATATGTAAATCAGTCCAGCCAAAAATGGGTCTAGCAGACCTCTCTGGGTTCTGGGCAATAAAATGCACGGGATGAAACTCCCGACAGATCCAGGAGCAAGGTTTATTTGTGTTTTTCCACATGAGCTGTCAAAACAGACAAAAATAGCTTTCAAACTATGACGGCAAAAAGGGGCCTTTTTTAGTACCCAAACATGGACGAGTGTTTGATCCATGTCAATCTAGGGAACAAAGGCAAAAAGTCAGATTAGATTTCCCGGTCGTTCTGTTGTTCAATCTGTACCATTAAAGCTATCCTTTCTTCATAAAAATGGTTGTGTTCCTACCGTATTCCACTTTTTCTCCCTCTTTGCTCATGGGGAATCCAAACCAGATCCGTTTCGTTGGGGAATTTTCTGGCTAGCAAGCCCCAATTTTGAGGAGCCTTTTATGATTTTGACAACGAACAAATCGGTCCATTTGTTTCATGGAATTTGATGTTGTTCTCATCCAACACAGATTGGATTGGGCTAGGTGCACTCTGATCCTTGGAAAAAGAGCTGCATAAAGCTAAACCAGAAAGCCAGGTCTTTTCGTTGTCCTTCTCCGAGTTGTAAAAAAAAACGAAGGCCGCTAGAACCAATGTCAAAAGTCTTGCAGAGTACAAAGAAGGGACGATCTGGCCAACAAGAAACGAATAGTTCATTAAGTTCAACTGGTCCCCTCTGCTTTTGTGCTCTTTCTTTTGGAGTTTTCTTATTGTGGGACCACCGATTTCCTCTTTACTGAAGGTCAACCTTAGTAGTTTCCTGCTAGTTTTTCCTTGTCTTTGGAGGCTAATGTTGGAAGTTAAATGAGACCTAAGATCTTCCCAGGCTTGGAAGAAGAAGCTGTTAGTAAGCAATTTAAGGGTTTGATTACGGCTTGCGACCCTCCCAGAAGTTTTTCAACAACTGCTGCTCCCACAACAGGAACTGGTATTACTATTATTACTGCACTCACGACACAAAGGCCAGCCAACAAATAAGTTGGCAAGCGCAAAGGCCAGGGGAAAACTTGCCACTAAATTATTGTTGTTCCGCTTTGAATTGCTCGGCCGTGAAGGTCAGACATTTTTTATGTATAACGGGAAACGGTGGTTGATAAGGCTTTTTAAGTTTGTGTCCAAAAACCCGAACTAATCATATTTTTCAGCCGGAAAATAATGATGTTGAATCTAAAAAAGCTATTAAATTGACTTTGATAACGGCCAAATGAGCTTGAGTGAAAACGTTTCTAAGATTAATTGAGGTATTGACAGCAACTGATTTCAATTTTTTAGAACTGTTTAATGACTGCATTCAAAATGGGTTATTTGAAAGCTTTTGAAACTGAAGAGTGTTAACTGAGCTTGTTTCTAAGTCATCAAATATTACCTATTTAACGATTTTAATATTTCTATTCAAACTTAAACCCTCGTCTAAATCTTTACGGAGAGTGAATCATTGAAAATTTTGTCCTAAGTTCCTTTTCTGTAGAGTTTTCTTTGGTAAAGGAGAAAGGGCCTAATTTGTTGGGAGGCTAACAAAAAAATGTCCCTCGTTATAGTTCTATGAATGAACCTATAATCAAGCAACACTAACTTTGGATGCTGGTGACACAATTTTTGAGCTAAAAAAGAAGGATATTTGACGTGTCAACCCTAGATCAATCATCGTACCAATAATTTACTATCGACCAATCATTGTTACGACTGTTGTTCGTTTCATCAAACGATTGTTGAACTCTTGACCTCTACAATGCGCTGTATTTATTGGCCAATCTGGGGTCCAAGTTTGAACACGGCCTTTTCCAAGGTCATCCTGCATTGAGGTCATTTGTACTTGTCATTTCAACAAAGTAAACCACCAACGGACAGGATGTATATCTAATATGTATGAGGTTGCTAGCCAAATGGGCCACAAATCGTCTCGTCGACACTCGTGGAGCAAATCAAGATTTGGCCTTGGAGCGACCTTCCCTCTTTCTATGTAGGTACTCCTCCACTTTCTAAATCCCTGAAGTGAGTCTCCTTGGGGTTTATCAAGAACCTGTCTGTCTGGAGAAGTTCACCGAGGTGTAGGAAATGTTCTACTATCGGGGGAAGGACTCGCTTCAAAGCAGCGATCGTATCTTGGGCGAAAGCACGCGTCGTCTTTCCAAGGACAGGGTGCGTCGACGAATATTTTACACTTTTGGCCACGGCTCATCAAAACATTAAGAACCTACCCAATCAATCACTCTTTGATCAACAATAGATGTCAGAGGGCTTCATTTTATTGTCAAGCTACATGAGCATGTCAAACGACGGAATTTGATTGAATATAGATTATTTTTTTCATGGAAAGTGCTTATTACGCAATTGAAGTGATTGGTTTCATATATGTTTATTATTATCATTCTAATGAACCCTGAACAAAATTTCAGCTGATTCCACAAAATAAGCGCCTCTTGCGGTCAGATTGAGACATAGTTGCCAGCTAATGAGTGTGTTTTAATGCCACTCTTTGGCAAACCGTTCAAGATTTTCTTGAAATCAACATTTCTCCGAAATGTACGATTTTGATAACAAAATGCCATTGCAAAGAAATGTAAGCATCTAAGGATAAACCTATTTCTACAAAGTTTTGCCAAAAGTGGCATTAAAAACCACTCTCTAGCTGGGAACTATGTCTCAATACGACCGCAAGAGGCGCTTATTTTGTGGAATCAGCTGAAATTTTGATCAAGGTTAATTCACAGGAAAGCTTACAGATACTATGTAGCATTTCTACGTCATTGCTGACTTCTTGAACAATTTTGGAATGGTAATTAATTATAATTATATGATTTTTCAACAAAAAATCGAAAAAGTTGATTTGATATGCAAGTTATCACCATAAACAAATCTAGAAATTATGAATTGTAACCCTAAAAATGTTACGGGAAAAATTAAATTATTGATCAAAATTGTATCATTTTTCCTAAATGTTATAAAAAAGTAATAAGAGGTCAGTATATAAAAAGTTTGAGAAGGAACCAAAACTAGCTTTGGTACTTTGTATTGCAAGTGCATGTTTGAGAAGCGTTGCCCTAAAATGATTTTGTCTTTCAAATGAAAAATTAATTTTGCTCTCAGCGTATATAGATATTTAAATTGTAATTCCAACACAGTTCCATCACCTTTGAGATGGCTCACAACTGTATCAATTATGTCGACCCACCCTGTACCCTAACTCAATCTCGAGAGGGCCATTTGTTCCTCGCCTAGTTTTAATACTTAGGCAAAAAAAAATCCCCTCCGTTGAGTTAAGAGTGAATGCATTCTATGTATCTACATGATACAAGAGACAGAAGATGGAGCAAGCGGAGCAACCCCTCTTTCGCCAAGGTTCCGCCAAGGTTCTATTTCTGAACTTGCTCAAAAATGTCCGTTGCACTCACTCCCTTCGGAGAACTGAACTGTGCAGTATGTCGCTCACCTACGTACGTACACATTCCTGATCTGGGCCTTCTCAGAAAGAACGCGTCGCGAACGGGACATCTCTGACTCACACATAACGTACTCTTACGTACGTTCGTTGGTTCGTTGGTTCGTTCATCGGAGCACTTTCGCCCTGATGCTCTCGCCTCTTAGAAGGACCCTTTGGTAGTGTCTGTTCCACACGATATTCTTGGAGTACCCGAGAGAGGGAACAGTGGTAGTAAGTAGCAAGGGGAAGATGACGATGCTCAGGCCCAACGGTCTACTATGGAGTGGACGACGGTTATTCGATAGAAGTGGAGCCCTGGGTAGTGTAGTGGTGGTGGTGGTGGGTGGGTGGGCATGTTGGTTATCACTCCAAGTCCCAAGGTCATTGTCCCATCAGTCGGTCCCATCTGAGCATGCAAAGAAAAGAGAATAGTGGGACGAACGACTTTGGGGCATCACACCATGGCCTATGTTTAGCGGTGGGACTTGGTTCTTGGCTTCTCTGGAGGAGGACCTTCACTTCTTTTCCACTTGGTGGGACCGTGGGAGTCTTGGAACGCTTTTCACCCCAATGGAACACGGCATTGCCCAATGAAACGAAACTGTAGGGGACGGAAAATGAGGAAACAGAAGAAGAAGAAGAAGATTGACGACGACGAAAGAAAAAAAATGGAACAAAGTTCAGGCAGTTTCTTTTCAGATCATCGAAGATTTCCATTCCTAGATTTGAGACAATTTCGTTTCCTTTTAAAAGGAGAAAAGTTGGATGGCGGGAGTACAACTCAAAACTTCATGTGACTCTTTTTCTCTCGACTTTTTTAGTGGGCCTTGGTTCCATTTCGAGCCAAAGTGTGTTGGAAAACCTTGGAACAGGAAGCGGTGGTGAACTCAAACGGGCGAAAAAGATCATGATCCTCACACAATAGGTTTTTGAGAGCCATATTGAGGAGGATCAATACTCCATTGTACCAACTTTACAACACCGAAGGATCCAACCAGCATCCAAAACACCAATATTTGTCCCAAAACGAATCCCTCCGAGTTTCTCCAATAACCATTTTTGGACTGGCTAACAACAATATTGCTCTTGAACTTCCTTGGATGGAATGAAATGAAATGAGAGAAAGAAAATTGTACTACTCGCCATCGGTTTTGGCGTTTCGAAGTAACCAAGTTGTCGCTTTCACTCTCAAAGGAACCAGTGTACTGTACATCGATATATAATCCAGAAAAAGGCCAACCAATCAAAAGGCTTAGAAGAGAGTTGGTTTGGGGAAAAGGGCATAATGAAGGTCAAGGCCAAACTTGTTTTTGAGTATTTCCTTCCTCTGGTGATGGACATCTTTTATTTAATGGCATTTTGACATAACGAATCATTTTTGTCAAATCAAATTGTTCCAATAACTTTGGGCAATACTTTTTCCTGATCAAAAAGGTAAAAAATGACTTGATGATACCTTCAGAAACTAATACTTGCGAAAAAGTGTCTTTGCACAATGAGACAGTGGAGGTGTTTCAGGGGATATTGTTATCCTTTTTCGACTATCCCACGCCAAGTTCATGAAATTTTTGGCCTGTTTCTCAAGAAAAGGTGAAACAAGTGTAATCTCAAAGAGACTATATTAAATTATAATCGATGTCCATAGCGTGTACGGAAATATCTTCCCATGGAAGAACACACATTACTAATTGGCACAGTGTTCGCATGCATTTTCTTCTTCCTATTATTATTCTTGTTGGAGCCTACGTACAATACATTTGCATGATCTAAGATCTCATCTTGCGACTAATTGTAAGGCTGCTTACTCTGTTAAAACCATGTATTCAGAGCCTAATAACTAACAAGAGAGACCAAAGTAACATTCCTGAGTCTGGCTAACAAGGTTGGAAAAGTATTACTTCCGAGTTTTGGCACCAATAGATTCAAGTTATTGCGCAAGAAAGGGGAACAAATGCTACAATAGAACCGGGATGTCCTAGCAAGCCAGAGTGGAGAAAGTTATCTCCAGCTTTCAAGTTCCGCAGTCTCTAAAGGGATCAGGATTTCCTCATGATTCTTGGTTAATGGGTTGAGTGTGCATCATCCAACATTACTACTCTATGGATAACTGTGCAGAAGCTTTCTGTTTCTAGAGGGGCATTCCGGACCCTCCATACGTGGTGTTGCAGTTGACCGTCCTGGATGCTGTCTCACAAGCCTTCGTGGGGGTGGGTCTCTTCTTTTCCCTGTCCTTCGTTCCCATTCCCAACTGGAAAGTTTTCCGCGCTTTTGGCTTAAGTGAAAAAAACTTGAGGAATTGCCGCTTGTTTGAGTGTCGCAGTTTTTTGCGTGTTTTCTTCGGTTACTCCTCCGTCCAATGGAGTCCATTTCCGGACAGTCAACCAACGTCATCCTTATCAGTTGTAGACAGTCAGCCAAGCAGCACCCTGGAATGCACCCACTTTCTCTCAACACTCGATTGTTTGATCCCAATCGAAACTGGAAATGGATCTTCCCTCTGGTGGTGTTCGCCAGCTTTGACGGGGTCTTTTTGATCCCTCCCGAGACTGAATTTTTCGCTTAATCGCATTGTAGCCAGCTGATCCCAAGACTCTCGTACATATTCATCAAGGGGCTGGGACCCCTATATCAATCTGTTTGTCTTGAAACATGAGAAAGAACAGAATTCCTTTGGGAGCCCAATTGTGGCCTGAGAGGAAGGAGGAAAGGCCCAAGAATCCCCTTACAGACACACACTGGCCGTACTAAACCTGCCGAGCTTGAGGTCAAGGAAAGGAAAAGAAGAAGTGGAAAAGGAAAAGGAGGAGGCAAGCTTTGCAGGTTCTTCGAAGGGAAAATTGATGGGTGAGAAGCAAGCATCGGACCTGCGAAGAGTCCAGGCCAAAGTGGTCAGAAGTTTAACAGTCGGGATTTTTTCTTCTTCTGCTCAGCTCCAGGTTATTTTTTGGAACCCTCAGGGGTCCGAAGAGAGAGAGAGAGAGTAAGCAATCTTTCTCCAGAAGGTGTGGTGTTCATGTTTAGAGAGAAAGACAGCTAGCGAGTTGTGGGATGTGGTGGCCAAGCCCATACATCTTAGAATTGACATCATTTATCTTGATCCGCCACATCCCAAACACACCAATGCATTTGCCGCAGGGTTCCACGGGATCTCATGCCACAAACATGAGGGTGTATGAACTATCTGGCAACCCTGAGTGACTTGTCGAATCTCCTTCAATTTGTCACACGTTTCATCTTCAATTGAATGGACAACACCCATTTTGGCAACCCTCCAACAATCCCTTTCAATCCAACAAAAGCTCGATCCATCTCAGACCAAACTATTGTACGCCCTCATATTGACTGTGTACATAATTGCGTTGCCAAAGCCTCTTCTATTCTTGTCACACGGGGCTCTAAAATTTGGAGAAAACCCCTTTGGCTGTTCTCTTTCAAACAGAGCTAACGTTCTCGCGGATCCTCTCTAGTGGAATGAAATGGAATAGGCCCAACTATGGATCATGCACAACTCTCGAGGTCTTCTTTGGAGACCGTCTTAGCCATTTGGCCTTTTCCGGCGTTGCCAAATATTTGAAGGAATTTGAAGCAGAACCCATTTTTTGGTGGCTCTGTTTCTGGCGGTCGCATGTCTACCAAGGACCTCAGGGACAAGTTAGGTGAACGAGATTCTTGCCTGAGGTCCCATTTAGCGTGAAACAGACTCACTCCCGTGTCAATTGATATACAAGAGAGAGAGAGAGAGAGGTGCGTGAAAAATGCTTATCACTGAAGATTTACAGATTTGCTGACTTATCAAAGTTTCAAGCTTGTCAAAGTCGAGAGGCAAGGAGACCTTCCTCATTTTAGGGAGGATTGGAAACTTTTGGGAAGGCTCCTCATTCAGCCCAATTATTCTTCCATTGTCCCAACCATCAATCACACCATTCCCCTTTGTGGTAGCACAACTTTTTTTAGTGGGATTGAGCCGTCAATTCCAAACCTGAAGGTGGTGTTCCTCATCTTCCTCCTGTTGTTACGGTGGCACTGGAACTATTTCTTGTGGCCAATTGGACCCAAACGTCCATTGATATGGGGAACAAGCATGAATGCGGTAGAAGTGGAACAACCTCGAGGCATGTGCTGGTCCAAGAGTCAGCAATCATAAATCTCGACCATTTTACTGCCAATTTGACTTTCTGTTCAATGGCTGGTGAAGGCTGTGCGGCCAACAATAAAGGTCAAAGAAACCTGCTCTATATGGTAACACAAAAATTACGTGGAAAAACATCACATGTTTATGTAGGCACATAAAGGGAGCAGATATGACGCACCATCTCATTTCCGTAGAAAGGTTTCGCCGTTATTGACTGAGAACGGGCAAAACGGGCTCTTTTGACAACTCAATAATGCTGATTCCTATCTCAACTTTGTACTTTCATCTAAGGCTTCAACCAAGTCAAAAGTTGGAAATCGGAACGAGTAACTTTATAAGATTCAAAGTTGACTTTTCCCAATGGTAGATGTCTTTTTTGCCAAAGCATTGAAGGGTAAAGAAGTTGAAATGAAAGAGTTCGTTATCGCTTCAAAGGTTAACGAACAAGTTCATCTGATTCAGATTCATTTCCGCCCAAGAAATCCCAGCTTTCTTGAGTTGAAAAGAAGTCAGTACCGATCTCAACTGAATTCTTTTTAACCTTTGGGTGGTTCCGCAAGATCTATGATTTATGCAAATGAGCAATAAAAATTCAAATGGTTTTTGCAATCCTCGAAACATGAAAGTCTAACGAACAACTTTGCCAAGAGAATTTCGTTTTCCCCCATCTCAGCTGGTTCACCAAGAGTTTTTAATGAATACATTATTGGTTTTGGCATCAACCAAGATTTCAAAACCAGTTTTCTGCCAAAGAAACTTCCTCCTTCTCTAAAAGTAAAAAAAGTAAATCTTTTGATCTGTCTGAAACATCCATTGATAGAGCGGAAAGGCCCTCGTTCTGTTCTATTGAAATGTGCATCAATGCAGATCCAGAAAACCTCAGTTGCAATCATGGGAAACCGACAGACAAACAAACAAACCATCCGATTTTCTTGGCCAACGATCCCAACTTCAATTCATTCCTCTTCCTCCAAGTTGGACTTGAAAGGCGAGCTGTTTCCGCTATCTCTAACTTTCTTTTATGAACACACACCGTCGACCAAAAAGTTACAACTAGGGCCCGGAAAAATATTGACAAAATATGACAAAATATCCATTATATATTTTCTTCTGAAGCCCAAAGTATTTGGAAAAAGCCGGCTATTTAAGAAATATCTTTTTGATATTTGATATTTTTGTCTGAATGGGCCGATTTTCCAAATTTGTTTCTGGTCAATTTGATGCATTTGGCCGTTTTTGAAGGCAAACTTGACATGTAATTGACTTAAAAACACAATTTTCAATTTGCCTCAAAAGATGGCGCAGTTTTTTTCGTATAAGACATTTTGTTTGTGAATCTTAGTGCAAATCCCATTTTGTAGAGATTTTTGTATTTTGGTCATGGTCATGCATTTACTTTCTTCAATTTTGCCCGCAATATCTTTTTTTAACTAGAATATTCTAGAAAATATTTATTTTTTCCTTGAAACAGCCAAAATATATAAAAAGAATCGAGGAAAAGTGGGGAAATATTTTAAAATATTTTAAATTTTAAAAATGTACTTCCCGGCCCTAGTTATGCCCCAAGGATTTGTACAACGCCGCACAGGGATCTTTTTTTTCGGAACCAATCTCATTTTTCTTGCATGGTCGAATGCTCGGCAATATTCTCGGGAAGTTCAGACCAACTCAATAACTGCCCTCTTTGAAAGAGAAAGAAAAAAAACCCGCACCAATTTTGTGGTGCGTCCATTAAGAGACTGACTGTTTCAAATCTGAAATTCGACATGATTTTACTCCGTCACGTTGGTCATAGTGGAAAGTTCATCATCACATGTCCTTTAGCGATAATCTCATTGTTTAGCTCCCCAACACGGAATCCTCCACAGAGCAATTTGGTTGGATGTTTGATCTGAGATTTGGCGCCAGGAGAAGCTTGATGATGGAGGCAAGACCATTATGCACGAACCGTGCACTAATGGCTCGGTCAGGCTGATGTGTGCTCCAAATGGATGCATCTGATTGCTTTGTGTCCAAATCTTCATGTGAGGCTGAAAAAAAGTCAGCAGTCTTCGTCAATCACGCTTTGTACGTTTACTGTGCTTGGGTAGCTAAACGAGAAGAGTGCGTATCCCAATGGCAAAAGAAGAAGAGCATTTCGTGTTCCACAAGGCACAGCGATTTCATGTTTACCCATGTCGATGAGGAGGCATGTTTGTAGAGTCCGTGTTATAGAGATGAATGATCCAATGGAGGGCCAGTGATGGGGGTTCCCTTAATTGCCTTGTCCCTCTCTCAGGAACACAATTACTCTCTGTTACCAGACTAGGAACTCTGGTGGTTCCTTTTGTGAGATCGGGCAGGATGAGGAAGATTCAGACTTGAGTTCCTTTAGTAAACAACGAACAAACTCCCCAAAGGAATGTGTGTTGATTTGGTGGGTGGAATCGGGAGTAAATACATTCGGGACATGGAAGAACAGAGTGACAAGTTCTTCACCAATTCAACTTTAGGGACTTCATGTTTTCTTGGGCAGATTTGTAAAAAGTGACGAGGTAGGTTGAGTGGCCACAACAGAAAAGTTCCGATCATTTTTTGAACAACGTCTTTGCTTTCACTTTCTCCAAGTTATACACTTCAATTAGAGGGCTAACAGAAAAATGACACTCCGAAAATATTCGTGAGTCACCAAGCCGGGACTGTGTGTGTGATGGAATTTGACCTTGAACACGCTAAGTTAGTGATTCACCACCCAAACTTGCATTTTTAGGGAGTCAGTGGCTCATTCAACTGCTTTGGTTGTACAAGAGCAATGTATGATGAATCAAGTCGCTTGACACCCTTGTTGCCAGATTAATGAAGTGTGTTCAAAACAAATCTCCACTGACTGCGCTGGAGTGACATTTCTCTGTTAGCCCTCTAACTTGAATGAGTTAATTTCAAAGCTCCTTGAAATGTTTCGCATTTTGTAATTAAAAGCAATGACTTTTCTTTGGCGGAGCTCCTATTGTGCTCCAGTGGGTGTTTAACAGCGGTTGAAGAGCTTCCACTGGGGCCAGAAGGCTTCATTTTGAAGGTTTCTTTGGGAGGAAACTTTGGCAGTTTTTTCGAGAAAATTTGATATCCAGTGCGCCATACGGGACAAAGCCAAATTTGTGGTGTGGTCTGGAAACTTTCCTCCTTGGCTCCACTCATTGCCATCTCCTTCTTCTTCGTCTTCCTGGTCGAAATGGCAGACACACCACTCAAGTAGTCCTATGTACACTATTTCGGGATCCCATTTGGGCTTGAACTCACAAGCCCACGCCATGTTTCCATGTTCCAAGTTGGGGAATTAATTTGAAACCTCGACTTTGGCCCAGCAATATCTGCTTCCACCAATGAGGGTGGGATCCGAATACCAGGATTCCAGAGTACCCATTTGATTTTCAGTCAGAAGTTAGGGCTCTAATGGTGATTGGTGATCTGTCCTTGGAGCACAGTTGACTTGGGGAAGAGAAAGAGCTCCCGACTCGATTAATCAAATTAGAAGAAAGACAAATGGAATACGAACGAGATTGATTCATGAATCGATATCTGGCACATTCCCGATTCTTGACACGAAATTCAAGGACATCCCTCCCCAGTCTTTAATCAATGAGGGCCTTGCCAAAGAGGCCCCTTTCCTATTCCAAACCTCACAATTCCCACGGCTTTAAATGCTAATCTGATTCACCTGCTTCAGATCTTGGCGAGATTTCTTCACAAGAACCTGAAGCGGGCTCTACAATCAGATTTAATTCAAAGATTCAAGCATCCAAATGTCATCCCCAAAACCTGAACCTTTCAGCCTGATTGCGACATTTTAGCCTATGAAAAAGGGCCGAAATTAGGCCTCGACTGAAAAAGAACTCGATCGGAGTTTCCTCTGGATTTTTCCTCAGATTGTTCTCGTGCTTTTTTTTGGGTGGGGAGGATGAGCAGCCATCTTCACGGGATGCTGATGGAATTAAGATGGGCTTGAGAATCCACTTTCAGCTAATTGAGCACTGCGGAAAAGGCTTGAAAACGCTGAGTCAAACTTCATTTTTACGCTCGGGTCCAAAAAAATGGCTGATATTGGAAAGGAGGATCCACTTTACCAGATAGTTCTCACACCTTCAAGAGTTGTGCCCTTGGAACTAAAAAGAAACGAACTCAAATCTTTCCATGAGATAAACAAGGGCTTTTCTCAAGTTTGGTAGTTTTCGGGAAGAAACCATTTCAATTATTAATGACCTTGCACCATTTATGCCAATGGCTTTGAGTTTGATGATAGATAGAGGTATTGCTGTAAAGGAAAACGGGCCAATAAAGCACTTCTCTTGAGGTGTTGGACTCCCATCTGACGTTAAATAATGCATGAATCAATGCCAATTGTGTTACTGGGGCTGTTATATTTTCTTCTTTGCAAAGCAAAAAAAATGTTGGTTAGTTGCAATAATCATGAATCTGAAAGTACCATTCATATGGACATAAAATTATCGTTTGGTATGTGTCACTTTTTTTTCATGGAAACGTAACATGTCATTTGCTAATAGTGCACTTGAAGTTGGCCATGTCAAACAACGATTATCTATTCCGAGGAACACTTCATTTGGTCTAACCAAGGCTCATCCATCTCCTTTTCGTTTATTTGAGGCCATTTGAAAGTGCATGACAACCCAAGAAAATGCAATGCATACTGTCATTGTAAATTGTATCAAAATCCACTGAAATACTGCCTTTTTTATCATCGCTAAGCAAAGATTTACTTTTCTCGTGCTTAGCATGATCTCATGTGTGACGAAGAATTTCTTCAGCGAGGTTTAATCTTCATGTTGAAATTAATTACCATGGATCACATGCAAAGGCTTTTCTTTTCTTTTCGTGTCCGGAACATTAAATGGCTCTTTATTTAAAGCAAAGAGGAACGAGGACGATCTTGTCGCAAATACTCGGACTACTCAAGTGGACTTTCGCTTGAGTGGGGATAAGGATGTGGAACAACATTCCAGATTCCTAGGTTTAGATAAATATTATCTAAATAAAGATCCCGCCCGGCCCAGTTCCAGCAACTTTTCTTGCCCTATAGGAACCCAGATGGAAACTCTGGACTTGAAGCAGCCTAATGACAGACAAGTGCTGTAGTGCCAAAGCTCCAGGGGCTCTCTCCAAAGTGATGAATTCTTCCCCCCGTCAGATTCGGATCGCATACATTAGACCGAGTAGTGGAACTAAGTGGTGTGGAACGAAATCATAATGCGGTGTACAGTGAAGTATATGTATGTGTTGTTCCCAATTGAAAGTGTGCTCTTTTTGGACCAAGAAGGCAGTCTAGGCTGTGTTCCTGGTCTGCTGCAAATGTGAGATGGAATTAATGAGTGGTAATTCGGGGAATGGAGAAGCTCCATTAACCCTCTCTTGGGAGAATAGGTCCATGGCGAGACACGGAGGAAGGCTCATGTTCAAGTCCTTCGAGATTTTATCATGTTACTGGCTCCAATTTTAAGGCCATTAGCGATTCAAATTCAGGAGGAGTGTATCCATAAAGGGATCTGCTCTTGGAACGGCCGGAAAAGGTTGGGATAAACTGAGTTAGTAAGCATGGGAAAGGCCTTCCCAATCCGTGACAAGCGTTTAAAGCTTGAATGATGGATACGCTGGGGTTCCCTACAATTATTAGGGAAGTGTTCCACCTTGGTTACCAAAGAAGGCAAAGTCTGAATCAGGGGTGTGGTTATTAAGCTGAAAGGTCCCCTCGATTTGTCAAGTCTCATTTAACCAAGACTCATTTGGCCGAAAAAATGGACAGAAATTTCAAATAGTTGCAGTTGGAATCGGTTTTTGAGTGTTTCAAGGCAATGATGGAAATCGTCAGGGATCAAAATGTCGACTCTTAGAACATCAGTCTCACTCTAGATTAGTGATGGACCGAAAGGGCTCATAACCGAAACCGAAAGCGAAATCAGCTGACTACAAAATTATATAATGCAAAATCCACCTTAAAAATCAAATTGCTTATGTGTTCGATGTTGGGTTTTCGCAAATTTTGAAAAATCGGGAAACTTGAATTTCAGAGGGTTTTGGACAAAAAAAATTTCGAATTTGTTGTCAAACTCCGTCCTTTATAGTGCATGTCTGCTTTCGGTTTCGGAAGGCATAACCGAAACCGAAATTTCGGCCGTAATTTCGGCCGAAAGCGCTTTCGGTCCATTACTACTCTAGATGAGTACAAAGTGAGGATCACTGGTTCGTTTGCATACCTACCCGTTTATATTTCTGTATCAGTTTGAAATTTCAGTGGTATATTGACATACATTTCAATACGCTGACAGGTCAATTAAATGTTTTTCCCTGAAGAGAGGCTTTGAAGTGAACTGAATTTTAAGTGCAGAAAAATTGGTCAATCGGTGGATTGAGAGGAATTTCTTACTGCTAGTCGACAAAAGTTTTCACATTGTAAATGGATGGACATATTAAAGGCTTCTCCAACTGTTTTGCCCTTGTCAACTCGTTGTCGACCTTGACGCTCAGGTTCATAATATGAAAGAGCGCTTTATCTTGTTTGCTTAAAGAGATTTGGAACCGAAGCAACAAAGGTCTAAATCTGGAACACCTTGCCATTAGCGTTCATTCATTCCCGTGACATTTTCACGCTCCACTTCTTACACCATAGATACATCCAAAGCAAAGCGAGAAAATGAAACGGAAAACATCACTTCCGGGATGTTAAAGCTACCTTTTTAAAGTGGAACCTTCCGTGAGCGTGCTTGTCTCATGGGACCTCAGTTACTCCACCTCGTGTCCATTTAGCTCGCTGTTGAGGGGCAGTATGTGTAATTTATTGGAATCGTCCCTTGCATTTGACGGGAGGATCCAATTTATGAGCCCACCTCAAGCAAAATATCCTCCAAAAGCATTCTCGTGACTAGAAGACAAATGTGCGGGCCCGCGTCTTTCTTGACTCGTGTTCACTCACCGGACTTGGGACGGACCTTGAAGCAAATGGAACCAACCATGCACTTAGATCAAGGGCCAAGAGGTTGGATCGGATTCAAAGGAGCAAGTCAAAGAGGCGCAGATTAATAATTCAGATTTCAATTTTCAAAAAAGCGCATGAGAGACTAGTTCTTGGAACCACTTTTCAAAATTGACACAGCCAGTAGTAGTATATATTGCACCAGATTTTCGACTCGATCTAATCAATCAAGTAAATCATGCATAACCCCTAATTTCCGGCCCAGTGTGTAATGAC
>JAAGOF010000088.1:551084-576971 GCA_010645155.1 Tigriopus japonicus | reverse complement strand
GCTTTTGCGAAAAGCGGGTGCAATCATATACTACTGCCAGTCAAGCTCGACAATCTCGGGTCATATGGACCGGGTCAAAAGGCGAGCTTTCAGTCTTTTTGACGAGCTCTTAGTTCAACTCTGGATGGTGAGCCTTCCACTTTAGAAAAGGCAATCAGTGTTTGGCCGTGCTTACGTATAATTTTCTCGACTTTACATCACTAATATTGGTGTTCAATAGAACCGTTCAAAAAGTTGGCAGTTAACACAAATATCCTTTCATCTCCGAGTTAAGCGCCTAGTTTACAACAAAAACAACGATCGGACCTTGGAGGACGAATGCTAAGATTGGATCTGAACCACTTGAAACCAGGTTTCGTTTGACGGTACTATAATTATCAGTTACTAGACAACCTTGAAGGAAAGGTCCTTAAAGGATTTTTCCGGGTTTTGTAGAAAAGTTGGCTTACGGGTTAATCTAGTTACAATGAGTGACTTCTTGGATGGAAGAACTGTATCGTCACTCGCTAAGCTACTAGGATCGAAAGAATGAGCAGAAGTGCTACCTATTATTTATTGGATTATTGAACGTGGAACATACTGATTACTTCTTCAGGAGTCATTCCTTTGTTCTTTGGGTTTCGAATCTTCTTTTGCAGTTCTTTTGTATTTACATCCGTTGTTTGATTGGAGCCAGAGTATTCCAATATTTTGACTGTACTTGCGCTTTTCTTACTGCCCCAAATTTTGACTGGAATACTAGAAAAGTTTTTTTCTCCAAAATGTGCGCCTTTGATAACATAATGCCATTGCAAAGAAATAAAGTGCTGAAAAAAATCCTGAACTTTTGTGTAAGGGTGGCACTAATTCTCACTCCACCATGTGGCAACTATGTTTCAATTGGATTACAGGGGGCGCTGATCAGCGCGTAAACACTGGCATTTAAAGCAGGGTTGATTCCCAACACTTCGAATTTTGTTACTTAGGTTAAAGGCAAAAACTCTAATGTTACTTAAAACCTGCTTAAAAACAAATATTTGAAAATTCACTTGGACTTAACTCTTACAAGTAATAGGAGCTGTCTAGTGCTAAACATTTCGGAAATCTATGAAGTGGATCTTTTTGTTCACCATTCTCAAAGGACTAAATAAACAGGAGTATGTCTCCTCAATTTAGACAAACGGTACAGTAGATTTCGACAATCTTTTGGATATTCCTATAAGACTCCCATGACCCATAAGGCTACTTGAGAATTGGGAGGAAGAAAATGCTCAGAAAATTGTCTGTAAGCATGTTTCGTGACCTTATATTCTTTTTTGCCCATGACCTAATTAAAAGAATTCAGAGACATTTGCAATATTGCATTCACACCTTAAAAGTGGTCTCAAAAGGTTTTGGAATTTCAAAATTACTTCTACAACTCAAAGAAACACCGTGATCCCGGCACACTCTAGGTTGGTTTAACCGGTCTTCTTCCTCTCTTTATTCCAGGTCATGGCGTCTCCGAGCCCCAGTTTCGATGAGTGAAACAGCAAGAACGTCGAAATATCTCTCGTCTGATCGTGGTCTTCACTGAGTCTTGACCATGGCGTCTAGTAGGGAGAGATCCACCAACTTGCCAAAAACCGCAGCAACGAATCAACCTCAGCCGCCCTCAGCAGTTCTGTTCAAGGGCGGTTATTCCTCCTCAGCAGGAAGCAGCAGAGTGACCACAAGTCTCAGCCAGTTGTTCACTCAACGATTTCTGTTCCTTCTTGTGTTTGACACGCTGTTACAAAGGCAACTCGTGGGTGCCCTGCGTTGCTATACCGATATCGACGCCACCAAAAGTTACAGCGTGGAATGCGGCCTGAGCACGGGGTGTGTCAAGATCTACATCGATTCCGAGGAGATGCTCATGAAGCAGCAGCGTACCTACGGCTATCCACCTGGTTTTGGGCAGATGCCCACCCTACCACCTCATCTGGAGGGGGATCCGGTCCTTCTCCGGGGGTGTTTCGTTCTTGCCGTCCCCGACAAATGCTACAATGCCAAGAATGGTCTGTCCTACTGCTGGTGCTCAAGCCGAGATCTGTGTAATGGATCCAGTCACCTCCGATTTGGCTGGAAGGGTTGGCGGCGGCGGTGGTGGCCGTCGTTGTTGCTGTTGCCGCTCTTGCTCATTCTTGTTCACCACGTCCTGGGCTGATGATGTTTATGTTGTCCCATCAAAGGACCGGGCCTTGCTCTTCACCTCACAATCACGTCCAAACAAGCATTCCTCTAGTGTTCATTTCAAATCTCGAGCCCCAATCGCTTTGGTGGGTTCAGGGAACTCTCTTGTCCATTTCGTCACAGTAGTCTCCCTCTTCCATTTCTATTCCGAGTCTGCTTCAAATGACAAAATATTGCCCATTTTCCATTGACCCATTCTGGGTCCCAACGTACACTAATTTCAATCCCCCAATCCACTTGGCATTGTGGAACTTGCTTTCTCTCCCTGTTTCTTTAATGCTGTTCCTCACTCCCATTGTGTCGTTACTTGTAGGGGGACAATGATGGACCTGATCCCTCTTTTGAAGTCTAACATTTTTTGCCCTAACCCAAAGAAAACTTTTCTCAAAATCCTACCGCTTGAGTCACTTTTTCTGCAGTCAAAGAAAAGAGGGAAAATCAATTTCTTGGAATCCTTACAAGTTACAGTGGTAAAAATCTTCGAGCAGTCTTTTAAAATGGAGCCAAGTGAACGCGACTAACTTGTCTGGGAGCTTCTTTTCGTCAAAAAAAGGCTTCCTTGAAACTGTGATGACTAGGGAACACTTAGATTATTCAACCGAACTTACTTCTCAGCAAACTTGTTCCACGGATTCCGTGATTCGCTTTATCTCTTAACTTATTCCTCTACCTTTGCTCAACTGAATTAATTCAACCAGTTCCAAAGGGAAAAACACCAAAATGACATCTGGAACGCCCTTTCAATTAACCCTTTCAGTCAATAATAACTAATTCGATAACTAGTCCATTTACCTAACTGTGATAGACCCTTCTGAACAACTCAACACTCCCACTCTTTCCCATTTCATCAGATTTTTCGGCGTGCTCCCGTCCCTTCAACATGGGCACTTTTGGCACTGCCAAAGGTGATAATTTTACTTCCCTTTTCCCATTGAAGATTTCCAATTGCTTTGGAACAAGCTTCAACATCCCCAAAGCTGGCTTTCCCCTTTTGGTTTCAGACCAATCATCCATCTCTCCTTCGTCACGTTGCTTGATTTCAGGTCTTAATGAGGCACCCTTTCACCTTCCTTGAATTGGTCAATCATTAGTTTTGACCTCACTAGGCTTCTTCACGACAACAGTATGTCTCCAATGTACTGATTCACTTTCGTGCCTTTTCGAAGTCAATTCATTAAAATGGAACTCAGCTGTAGCTTTTAACATATGCTTTGAATGATATGTCAACCATACACTAGATATTGACTCTCCCTGCTCTAGCCAAATATCCATTCAAAAACACTCAACTTTCAATCTACTATATGAGACAATTAAAAAGAATAAAAATCACAGAGACAGATAACGGAACGACCAACCTCTTTATTCACTCAACCTCATTTCCTCAAATTTGCCTTAATCCATGGCACAAAATGGATGACCCGAGTATACACTGTGGGTCTAGTTCGGGCACAATTTCGATCCCCAAAGGAGACGATTCCGAATTGAATCATCAAATCATCTGGCCCTCGTTTGAAAAGAGGTCCTCCACTGTCGCCAGAACACGCATCATATCCTTTCTCCCCGGCACAAAATTGCATGGCAGGGTCGATGTTTTCGCCACGATGAGTCCGATGACAATCCCTAAATGTACGGATTGGTGTTGTTACCACTTGAAGAATTGGGTGCTGAACGTTGGTTTCTGGAAACAAAATATTAATTAATTAACAAAATTATTGCTTTAACTCTTTTTTTTTTAGTGGGTCCACTTACTGAAACATCGAAGTCTTCTTCAAAGCCAATTTTTCCCCAACCGACAATCTTGGTGACAGAGTCAGAAGATGCCAACCCTTCCATGAGGTCTGATACATTCAAATAATCCTTGATTTTCTCTTCGGCATGAGGTTGATGATGAAATTGGTTGCACAGCTTGGGTGATTCGTGCCGGTTCAGCCAATCGAATGAGAGCGATGTCGTACTTGAATTTATCTTGACGTCCCTTAGATTTTTCATGCCTGACCACCGATTCAATCAAAATCTAGAAATTTGAGGTCTTAAAATTGTAATAAAAACTATAAGATTGAAGTCTTGTCTTGAGGTTTGACCAATGCATTGCTGTCATTTTCACCATTTACGTACTCGTTGTGGACGGGGCAAGCAAAAGCCCTTATTGTAAAGACCATCCACACAATCACAATCTTTTTCAAAGTCAATTTCTTCCAACTTGACTTCGTAGTAGTTGGTTCCATCTTCGACGCAATGAGCTGCCGTGAGTACATAGCGGCGATTCATCAAGCTTCCGCCACATTTATATACGATTTTATGTCCATATTGAGTCACTAATTGGTACCCAATGGCAGCAGTAAAAGAGAATTCTCCTGGAAAACCTCTTTCCCATTTACACCCAAAGGTTTTGGCGGAGGTGGATAAGGGATAAATGAATATCTACGGCCATTTAAAACCAATTCCTTTCTTGGGGTAATCTAGCGGAAGAGAAATTAATGCTCCATTAGGATTTTTTAACTTTTAAAGAGGATCATTGTTCCCAGAGAGTCAATACATGACCTATAAGTGTGTTTATAAAACTTACAAGGTTTTATCCAAGATCCAAAAGAGCCTTCTCGTCGTTCTTAGGTGTCTCACCCTCATCCCTGAGACTTCTTTTTCCTATGCTTTGTGTAACAAGACACACCGGTTTGCTTTCATGACCACAGTCCTTGACATCTGGTAAAGAGTCCCCTTCGAGAGGATAATAATTTTCATTTTCGATCCCTTTCGTCCTTCGTTAGGCATTGACAATAATCCCAATTCTCTTTGATGTGTTTCCCAAAATCGTCTGTCTGGTAAGAGCACTAAAGTCGTTCATCCGGATCCAAGTATGATGTGCATGAATGAAACTTTATTCCGTTGAAAACGAACGGAAATACGCACTGCCTGATTTTGGATGATCTCTCACCCAACTGGAATAACAGTGTAGATGGTCAAAAAGTGGCTGTTTTCTAAAAATAAAAAATAAAAAAAAATGCTTACCGTTTTGCAGACCTTGTTGTTAGGATCAATTCCATACTCAGGTTTGGTAATGTTCTCTTGGCAAGTAGCCGTGTGACAATACCCCCAATATCCTTCATGATGGTCACCGAAGATGTCAACATACACAGAGCACCATAACCTTTCTTCCAAATCAAATGCCGTGGCACGGCGTTTAATTGAGCTTGACAAGGCCTTTTTGAGTTCCAAAGACTTTTGAGACCAGTTTTGAGGCGGAGAGAAAATGCTGCATATGAAAGTAAATTATATTAGTTAGGTCATGGGCCAAAAATTGATATTAAGTCACTTAAAACAGGTTTAAAAAAATCTCTGAAAATTTTCTCTAGGATAATTGTTAGGCACACTTAGGTCGATAATTGTTCAAAATGTTGGTGAGATCTATTTTGCCGTTCAATTTTAAATGGCTATTTTCGAACACCGTTCTCGAAGGACACAATCGGACTTTAGTTCATCCATATTAGAACAAGGACTCAATATATTTCGTAAATATTTTGGGTGCAGACAATCATGAGACCACCTTAGTAATAGGCGAAAAGAAAAATCCAGAAAATGTGTTTTAGGAATATTTTAAGGGATATTATATCAATTATTGGCCCGTGACTTAATTAACAGAACTCACTTTCATGTGCGGCATTGTCTCTTCACCTCAAAACTGGTCTCAAAAGTCTTTGGAACTCAAAAATGACTTCTCCAGCGCAATTAAACACCGTGGTGGTGCATACGTGAAAAGTTATCCCTTTGAACTTAAACGGAAATACACAGGTGGTAAAATTAAACAAGTACCAGCTCTCATTTGATGGTGTAAAATTGCAAGCCAAGCAGAGTGAAACTATCAAGAAAACGAGAAAGAATGATCTTTTGGACAACATGCTCCAGTCCCTCACTAACCACTTCATGTGACATCAAAAATATTTATCATTTTCTTGGGAATTTGAGTTTTCATATACCCGGAACGTTTTTCCGCTTTTTTGGGCCAAAAATGAACCGGTTAAATTCAACTATCTCAGCAGGTGAGCAACATATTTTCAAGCAATTTCGGTTCAAAAGGTATCTAAATCTGCTCTAAAAGTGTACTGATTTGATTTTCAAAAATTAATTTATTTAATAGGTTTTTAGATATATAACTTTTAATCTAGACCTGACTGAGAAACTCAGTAAATCAAAGTTGTTCCCCTTGGTTTCCTGAGCTTGAAACATATTTCATAGTCTTTGGGAATTTCCAAAGAAACTTGATGTGATTTTTTCAGTACCGTGTAGAGCGAGGATGAAAAAAATGGGGCCAAAACGGCGTCTCTTTTTTAGGTGTAAGAAATAGCCTAGATGTGTTTGAGCCCAAAAAAAGAGAAGATCATGTTTTCACCCTGAAGTTCAACAAAAACATTGTTTTCTTCCCCATTTGAAGGAAAGTAATATATCTCTTGAGTTGTTTTAAGACATTGATATATTTTGAATTGTAGAAATTTGGTTCTGAGTTAGTTTTCGGAAGGTCATCCCACGTTATCTGAATCTAAAATGTTCATCTCCATGATGTTAACTTCAAGGTTCAACAACTTTGAGACGAAGGGAAGAATGTGCTGAAATGCCTCTCCCGAAACTAAGCCCTTCCCTTCAGGCCACATAGAGACGAGCAAAATATGCCTTATGAATATTTTTTTGCCACTTAAGCACCTTAAAATGAGATATCTGTTGAAAAATCAGAAATATACTTTTGAAAAAGAAACATCTGTTAGGGAAAGATCATAAGCTACGCAACTAAGACTCCCGATAACATTACACCTTCTTTGAAATCGGTTTGAGAGACACAACGTAGTGCAGCATTGAAGTGAAATTTCAAAGCAATCAGAAAGGACTATTCAACATTAGCTACTAGTTGAAACTTGCTAAACTTAAAGGTTTTGTGGGGTTGATAAGAATGAACATCATCACCTGACAAAAAAAGTTAGTGTACTATAAATTTTTGACCAGAATTTGATATGTTTAGTCCAAAGGAGAAGTGGTCATTGCTTCAAGAGTCTAAAGTCTGGTTCATTGTTGAGGGTCTGTAAATAGAACGCGAGGCCCCTCATAATTATAGGTTCTATAGTTTAAAAAGAGATAGGGCGAGCTTAGATTTGACCATAATTTCATAAACTCTTGGCAAGTACAAAGGCAGAGTCGTAATTACACAGCTAGACACGCGTAGGGCTCGTTATTTTATGCAAAAACAAAAATATTGTCATAACCTCTGCTTGCGACAAGGTTTCTGAGCACAAACGCTTATTTACATGCTAACGAGCGTTATTGTTGGTATTCTTGTTGAAACCAGCGCACCTCATAGTTGCCACAAAAAAATCAGAAAATGCCATCGTATTTGATTTTATACGAGACTATCTGAAAATACTTACATTGACGTGATGAATTGATAAGTTAGAAAAATAAGGTGAATATAAGGTATATAGGTAATAGAAAAAAGGTAAAGTTTTTTTGGAACACGAGAGTGACAATGACAAAAACGCAAATTGATTTTTCTTTTACTAAAAGGTCTGACGCTAACGTTCAAACTAAAATTAATAGTGTAACAAAATCAAGCAAAGTTTGAACATTTCCTAGTATAATCAAAGCAATGCGAATTCTCCTTCGCCAGGAATGATATTGTTTGATCAAGATTTATTTGACACCATCCGCAGAAATAAATTCTTATATTTGGAGTTATTCTTAGATCAAGAAGCACTGGAACCATGGAGTGGGAGGCTAGCAATAAGAAAAATGATTTTCAGTAAGACTAATTCATACATGTTCTTCTGCAATTACCTGCTTCTTTCTTAGATATAGTATTTTTTTATCCGGGTGAGACAAAACGTCGAACCAAAGTTAGCTTGGGTTGTAATATGTTTGTGATATTAGACCATAACAACTTCATAAAACCGAAGAAAATAAAGATTATTGTTTCTGAGAGCTGCGATTGAAACACAACTTATCACCTCGTAGGCCTCATACTTCTTACGCCTCGTACTCAAGGCCTCAAGGGCCATTACTCCTATGCAAAATTTTCAAATTTTAGTTTCATTTTATATACTTGAACATATGACCAAAAGCAGGGGTGACAAAACGTCGAACCAAAGTTAGCTTGGGTTGTAATATGTTTGCGATTTTAGACCATAACGATATCGTAAGACCGAAGAAAATAAAGGAGATTATTGTTTCTCTTAGAGCACTATAATAACACCACGTTCTCTTAAGTTTGTCTCAATCTGGAATCAAAGAAGGAATATATTTTACTTAAGATAACCTGGGAGTCTATGGCAAACATTGTTCATCTTTTGCAACTTTTCTCACTCAGAGATTTGGATGTACTTAAAAAAACACAATATTTGACCAAATATAATACTGCAAAATCTTTATATAAAACAAAGATGACAAATTTTGGCATTTTGTATCACAACCTTCCAACTTTTTATGCATTGACATGACTTGCTCTGACTTGAAATTTGCATGAAATTCTGAACCCTGCGCTTTAGGCATCCAGAGAGCGGCTCAATCATCCGCTGAAATGAGTTACACTCACAGTTCAATTTCTAGAACGGAAAATATAGTTGTAGTTGTAGTTGTTGTAGTTGTTGTTGTTTGTTGTTGTTGTAGTTGTTGTTGTTTGTTGTAGTTGTAGTTGTTTGTTGTTGTTGTAGTTGTTGTTGTAGTTGTAGTTGTTGTTGCTGTTGCTGTTCTTCTTCTTCCCAAAATTTGACTAATGCCATTCACTTTTAGGCTTTTTTGTTTTATTGAATGTTAGAAACAAGGATCCAGCTCCTAGGGTGTATTTCAAGCTCAACTTACCCAATGGAGTATGGTCAGTGTTAGTGGATTTGGTGATTTCAATGAAATAAGGATAATGAAACTTTTGTTCTTGAAATTACAAAAGTAAATGAGCGACATTTTATCACCATCTTAGACATGCTTCATAACACGCCCTTTTTTTAAAGCATGGTGGATGACTGCCTCAATGGGCATCTACGTGTTCTACTTTATGGTCTCACTATCTGTTTTTAGTCCATGCTACTGCTCAAGTGTGCAGCAAAGTAAAAGTTTGAGTCTGAATCTGTGTGAGATTGCAACAAATGTTTAAGGTATACAACAGAACAAGGCAATGAAAAGTCAAAAGTAAGTTTTGATGTTGGTTCGAAAACCGTACAACTATCGATTGTGGTTGCTCACTACAATGTGTGAGTTCTGTAAATGAGCCACTGAGCAATTAGTTTTTGTTGCAAAGGAGGGTTTAAAACATGCAAGAAGTAAAAATCTGGAGGAAAACAAAATAATTAAACAAGTTCCCTTAAGCATTTATTGCTGATCAGTAGGGCTGAATATTTTAGGTTAACTTTTTGGGCAAATTATGACATAATTAGGTTGCCAAAAATTACGTTTTAGTTTTTTTTTAGGTTGTATAGATAACACCTTTTCAGAGGCTATTCAGACCAAATATAGCCTTTTATTAATTGCTCTACAGCAGTTTACTTTTTGCAAGAGTAAAAGCAGTGGAGCAGAGACAGAGGCAGTGAAAATTTAATTTGGCATTGGTGGGAAAGTGGTAGAAATGGCAGTATAGAAAATTTTGTGGTAGAGAAATTTCTGAAGTGGCAGAATATGGCAAAAAGTGGAAGGGCAGGCAAAAAAATCGACCAAAAAACGATATCGAAAATTGTCGACCAAGAAAAGGAGATCAAAAAATTTTGACCTAAAAAACGAGATCTAAAATTTGAGCCCTAAAAAACGAGATGAAATGATAAAAAACGAGAAAAATTCGTCACAAAGGTGACAGAATGTGGCGTTATGTGACTTCAAAAATGGCAGCGAGCGCCTGTAATTGGCAGTATTTCAAACAACTTTTGCCAATGTCTGCCTGAAACCACCTGGTAACGCTGATTTGGCATGTTGATGGGATGAAAATCATTGTGGCTCCCACTCCTCTTCTCTCTTCCTTTGTTCTCGTGTTTTGTTTTTTTGAAGACACTGGTTTGAGGGACCTTATTGTGCAAATGACTTTAGGATAAGTAAAAAAGTTAATATCAGGTTGAAAACTTAGTTTTAGGTAAAAATTGCCCTAAAAAGGCGAGAAAAAAGTAAATTTTTGACTGAAAACTTAATTTTAGGTAAAAATTGCCCGAATTATGCGTTTTAGGTTAAAACCTAAGTTTTTATGTAAAACCTAAAATATTCAGCCCTACTGATCAGTGTGCAGAAATGACCAACCTCTTCATTCATTCAACCTCATTTCCTCAAATTTGCCTTAATCCATGGCACAAAATGGACGACCCCAGTATACACTGTGGGTCTAGTTCGGGCACAAATGCGATCCCCAAAGGAGACGATTCCGAATTGAATCATCAAATCATCTGGCCCTCGTTTGAAAAGAGGCCCTCCACTGTCGCCAGAACACGCATCACGTCCTCTCGTTCCGGCACAAAATTGCGTAGCAGAGTCGATGTGTTCCCCACGATGTGTTCGATGACAATTGCTAAACTTACGGATGGGTATTTCTCCCACTTGAAGAATTGGGTGCTGAACGTTGGTTTCCTGGAAACAATGGTCAAATAATTAGATAGTAGAGGCCAAGTTTAATGTATTTTCTGAGTGGATCCACCTACTGAAACATCAAAGTCTTCTTCGTAGGTAGTCTTGCCCCAGCCAACAGAATTTGCCATAGAGTTTGACGAAGCCAATCCTTCCACGAGGTTGGTCTCATTAAAAAAACCCTTGATTTTCTCTTCGGCGAGGGGCAAACAAATTGGTTGTACGGCTTGAGTGATCTGGGCTGGTTTAGCCAATCGAATGAGAGCGATGTCGTATTTCAACTTATCTCGACGTCCCCGATATTTTTCATGCTTGACCACAGATTCAATCAAAATCTAGACATGAGACACTTAAGTCATTATTTCTTTCCATAGCCTGTTCACTTTTATACGTACGCGTTGTGGTTTTGGCATGCAGTAAGACTTTCCACTGGCTGCAGTCAAACAATCGCAGTCTTTTTCGAAGTCAATTTCTCCCAATTTGACTTCATAATGGTTGCCATTTTCTGGCAAACAATGAGCTGCCGTGAGAACATACCGACGGTTGATCAAGCTTCCACCACATTTATAAACTACTTTTGGTCCAGATGAAGTATCAACTTTGTAACCGATTGCTGCAGTGAACGGGAACTCTCCCGGAAGGACATCAATGGCACCAAACAGAGGCACTTGATGATTAAAAGGAGCATTAATTCCGAAATCAGAAGCCAGGGAACGTGTCTGCCGCTCAAGAGATGAAAGCACAGTAAAAACGGGTGGAAGGGTGTATTCGTATTCTGAATAACTTGATTCATCACTCTCTAACGCTTCTTCAAATGGGGGATACTTGAACTCCACGTTTAAGGCACTGGTTCCTTTTTCGCCGCAATCTTTGAGATCAGGAAGAAAGTCGCCCTCTAAGGGAAAGTCTTCTTTAAAGATGGCCTTTATTTCGCAAGTAGAATCGGACTCTTCAGACACTGTTAACGGACTAGATTTTTTCTCATTGTTCGTATGGTTTTGTTTTGGAGAGCTTTCGGTTCCTGAGCACTGGCAATAGTCCCAATTTCCTGTGACATGTTGGCCATACTCGTCCGTCTGGTAGGAGCACCAAGCTCGACGATTGAGATCCGAGTAGGATGTGCATGAATGGAAGACTTTCCCATCAAATGTAAAAGGAAAGACGCAATCCCTTATTTGTGGTGATATTTCGCCCACCTGGAAAAAGTAGAGTTGTAAGGAAAAGAATCAGTGAGTGACATGAGGCTTTTAGAAGGATTATAGACGGAAAGCACTCCCGGCAAGATTTGTTTGTCTCAGTTTAGATTATGCCTAACGAAACTGAAACTGAAAAGATGCGCTGTAAGGAATAGAGTAGGATAAAACCTCTTAAAAATTCTCGACGCAACTCGTTATGGTTATTTCTACTCCATCTCATATGCTTCTACAATACTACGCAACTACCTCAACAACCGACCTTGCAATTATTTACAAATTTGAAAAAATAACCGAGGTAATCCCTCCATCGCTTGAGCTATCGGATTTTTTGCTAAACTACGAAGTAATGGTTTGGGCATTTCTTGTATTGGCCTATCACTAATTGCTATTGAAGCTTCACTCACAGTTTGGCAAATCCTGTTGTTGGGGTCCACTGCCCGCTCAATATCGACGCAAGTAGCAATATCACAATGGCCCCAATTTCCGTCGCCTTCAGAGTGTTCACCGTCATCATTCACTTTCACCGAGCACCATAACTTCCTTTGGAAATCAAATGCTTTAGTGCATGCGTGAAAGGTCAATCCCTTGTATTTAAACGGAAATACACAAGGAATAGAAGAATAGGAATCGCCATTATTTGGAGGTAAAATATAACAAGCCAAGTTTAGTGAAACATTCACAATCATAAGCCAGAGTAATTTTGATGGCATGCTATTCTCTCTTTCGAAGCACCAACTCGAAACTCAGGTCAGTCACTTTTTAAGGAGAGGCAATTAGGTTTGAGACCTAGAGGGGATTTTTGACTTATATAAATGTATTTTTATTGCTTCATCTTGGAAGAAAGTCTTCAGGCACTGAAATGCTAATCTGTGCGATGAAGCTCTGAAAGCTCATTTTGAATCGAAACTAGTTTTTTGTACAACTTGCGCATGCAAGTTTTCCCACAAAATCTCAATTCTCAATCTAGAATGATTATCTCTTTAACGCCGAACTCCAAAACTCGTTTACCAACGAATGGGAGAAGAAGAGGAATCGCCATTAAATGGAGGTAAAATATAACAAGCCAAGTTGGAACCAACGAATGGGAGAAGTATTTTGGCTCAGGAAGTCATTTTTCAATTCCAAAAACTTTTGAGACTACTTTTGAGATGTGAATGCAATGTTGAACAATTATTTGAATTTGGCTAAATAAGCCACAAAAAAAAACATTTTTGTGGCTTGATGTTACTTAAAACACACTTAACAATAAATATTTGAAAATTTTTTTTGACCAAAGTCTTAGATGTACTTAGAGCAGTGTTGTTCTCAAATATTTTGGAAATCAATTTCGCGGATCCATTTTCAATGGCCTTTCTGATCGGCATTCTCGAAGGACCAAACAAGAGGGTCATGACAAAAAAAATAGTTTTTGAGAGACATGGTGTTTTAAGCAAGAAAAGTCGGTTTTAAGTTCCAAATACTTTTGAGACCACTTTTGATGTTGAAAAGTACTGCCCCATTTTAACATAAATGTTCTTAATTAGTTCAAGGGCAAGATATGTGCAATATCATTTCATCGCACTTAAAATCAAAAGATCGAAATTTATCTTTGCCTCAACTCTTAAATCGTTCAATTGGAGTGGTAATCTAAAATATTGTTGAATTTTTTCTGCTCATGGTCTAACCTGACCTCAACCTCAATTTTTTGCCATTTAAAAACGACTTCTCTGGCTTAAAAAACTCGCGGATTTTTCAATACCGCTACAAGGAATGGGATTCCCTGTGAAGAGAGTTAATGATTGATATAGTTCTTAAAATTACAATTTATATGAAATTTGATCTACCAATGAGTTACTGTTGGCAGATCTGTACAACCCTTGTATAGTGGGTTAATTAAGAATAGTATTTAAGAATTTGTCCAATCCTGCCTTAAATGCTGTTAGAGGATCAGCTCCTACATATTCCCGACGAAGACTAATGGGCAACAAATTGAACAATGAAGGAGCCCGATAAAGAAGAGAGGAGGACTTCATTGATCGAATTAGCCTGGATTCCTTGGGATTTGGAGGTGCTCTCAAAACGCAAGTAAAACCTCTACGATCACAGCAAATGATCTCAAATCCTGGGTTAGGACAGAGCCCATGAATGCTCTTGAAAACATACAGTATCAGATACCCTTCATACCTTCTCTGAGTACTGTACAACCCTAACTTCTGGAGCCTCTCCCAATACGAGAGCTCTCTCATTCCTGTGATGTTCCTAGTAAAACATTTTTGGACCTGCTCGACCTTTTGCAAACCTGCTGAACTCATTGGAGCCCAAATAGTATAGTATATATTTAATCCTTAGAACACAGGAGTGTATGACAGGATATGGTCAACAAAGTTTATCAAATAGTTCTATGTCTGGCAACAATTATCACAGTTTTTGTTTTATCTGCCTTTTGAATGATTCAAGTGTTGGAGCACATTGCAGTTCAAGTGGCAATTTATTCCACTGTCTTGTAGCTCTTTGGCTGAAAAATAGTTTTCTAACATTGAGCCTTGAATGATTTTCAATGAAGTTTGGCTTGTGGCTTCTTCTAGTTTTTATGTTCTTTTTTGGCTCCAGAGTGAACATGGGATCAGGAGAGTAGTCAATATCCTTCCAGAATCTGTAGCACTGTATTAGGTCAAGTTCCCTCCTTCTCTCTTCTAAACTTTTGATCCCAAGAACAGTGAGCCTTTCTTCATAGGTCAGTCCCTTAAGTTCAGGTAACAGCCTTGTAAACCTTCTCTGAATTTTTTCCAACAGATCACTATCCCTCTTTGTTGATGGTGACCATACTGTTGACGCAAAGTCTAGATGTGGTCTGATGTAGATGTTGTAGAGGGCCATCATAACTCCAGTTTCTTTCAGGGAGAAGGATCTATTGATCTGGGAAATTATTCCATGGCAGACTTGAGCAATTTTTCGTGCTTGAGCTTGAAAGGACAAGTCATGTTGGATCATGACCCCCAGGTCCCTCTCCTGCTTTGAAGCTAAGACATCTGCTTCTCCCAACTTATATTTGAAGGAGTGGTTTTTTCTTCCCATCTGGATGACACTGCACTTTTTTGCATTGAACTCCATGCCATTTTCCTTGGTCCAATCCAGAAGGTGGTCAATATCCTTCTGGAGTGCCCGAGCCTGCTGAATGTCACAGACAGGTGCCAGTAGCTTTGTGTCATCTGCGAAGCACAGCAGCGTCCCCAAAACATTGTCTCCCAAGTCATTTACGAAAATGAGGAACAGAAGAGGTCCAAGGACTGATCCCTGAGGCACTCCAGACAGGACATTGGCCCATCCAGAAGATTTACCATTGATCACAACTCTTTGCTTACGGCCACTGAGCCACTGGCTTATCCAGTCCTTTATATTTCCAGTTATTCCTATAGATTCTAACTTTTTGATTATCTTTGAGTGCGGGACTTTGTCGAATGCCTTAGTGAAGTCAAAGTACACTACATCCACCGGCATTCCTTGATCTATCATGTTTGTGACTTTCTCAAGATAGACAAGGAGATTTGTTGTCACAGATCTAGCCTCCCGGAATCCATACTGGTAAGTTGCCAGAGCTTCACTGTGCTTCAGAAATGAAATGATCTCATCCTTTAGTATGGATTCCATCAGCTTGCTCACAATGCTTGTTAGAGAGACCGGTCGGTAGTTCCCTGGCTCACTTTTTGAACCCTTTTTGTGTATGGGAGTCACATTTGCTTGCCTCCATTGGTAGGGAACACTTCCTTCTTGAAGGGATTTGTTGAAAATCACAGACAATGGGTGTGATATCAAATCAGCCATTGGTTTCAGGACCCTAGCAGATATGTTGTCGGGGCCGTGAGCTTTCTTTGGGTCAAGATTCATGATCTTGGACATGACTATGGTCTGGTCAATGAAAAGATTGCTGAACTTTCCACTGCTTGGTTCTTCCACGTTATCAGCAGAACAACTGGCTGCACTTGAAAAGACAGATGAAAAATAGGAGTTTAAAACTTCACACTTTTCTTCGTCAGCACAGGCAGTTCCACCAGAGGGTTTTGTGAGGTCTCCTATGCCTCCCTGGACCTTCGTTTTGGATCTCAAATATGCATAGAATCTTTTTGACTCTCCAGGATGAGAGAGAGACTTTTCAAACGCCTCCTTTGCTTGTTTGACTTGGTTCTTTGTATCATTCACCAGTTTCTTGTAATTGATGTAGATATCAAGGTCTCCCTTTGACTTATAAAAGTCCCACATTCGTCTCTTCTTTCTTATTGTCCTTATGGTATTCTGATTTAACCACATTGGCCTGTTTGAGCTCCTTCGAGGCTTTTTTGGAACATGTTTATCCACTGCTTGGCTGAGAAACTTCTCAAATATATCAGCACATTCTTGGACTTCCTTATTGCAGAACTCATTATACCAGTCCTTGACAGACAGTTCTTCTCTCATTCCTGCAAAGTTGGCCTTCTTCCAATTAGGGATGAGCTCAGTTGAAACTGTTGGCTTACAAGGTGCTTGTAATGTGACCATGATAATGAAATGATCGCTGATCTTGTTCTCAGCATCAATATCGAGACTCTCAACTGCTTCTGGAATACTTGTCAATACAAGATCAAGGCAATTACCCTTTTCATGAGTTGGCTCATTGACAATTTGAGCCATTCCTGACTCAATCACACTTTCCACAAAGCATGACTCTGTCACATTTCCCGCAGCCAGGTTGTTCCATTCCACCCCGGGATAATTGAAGTCCCCAATAACCAATGAGCTTGCTTCCTTCTTCTTTATGAAGTCATTGAGCAATGTATTTTCTTCCAAGGAAGAATTGGGTGATCTGTAAACTCCGAAAATGTCATGACCACAAGTTCTGATGCCACCAACTTGGTCAAGTTCTGGAACATCAATTTCTGTGCAATCAAGTGTTTGTCTTGAGAGGATAATGAGTCCTCCACCTTTTCCTCCATGTGTATCCTGTCTATCTTTTCTCACAGACAGGCAATATCCAGGAAAGCTCACTTCAGCATTTTTCACTGTCTCATTAGTCCATGTTTCAGTTATCACAACAATGTCTGGGTTTGTTTCCACCAATAGAGTGGATATTTTATCAAGCTTGTTCATTATGCTCCTGGCATTAGTTGCGAGTACACTAACCCGTTTCCTGCTAGGACTGGAATTGGATTTTGTGGAATAATTTGACCTCTTCCCTGTGCACTGAGGATGTTCTGACTTGACAAATGTCTTTGTTGATCTGCGAGAGAAGTTGCAACTTCTTTTAAGTCTTTCATCACTTTCTTCAGATCCTCTAAAAAAGAAAAATCAGCCATTGATTTTTCCTGGGGCTCAGATTTTCTTTTAGAGACCACTTGTTCTCTCTGCTTGCCTCTGTAACCCTTTATGTGGGAAAAGGGGCACTGTGCCGAGGTGCACTTGCTTTTCTGGAGCGATTTAGGGTAGGGCAGAGCTTTGGGTGGAATAACCAGCAAACATTTGTATCACAGCCATTTGGGTTTAGTTTTGAGCAAGGCCCATTCTTCATGTAGACTTGGCACTTTGGAGGATGGGCGAATTTGCATTTGCCCTTATTTTTGCCCACAAATTTGCACTTTTTCCTTTTGTAGAACTGACAGATTGGAACATTTTCTTGAGGTTTAGAACATTGTATGGACTCTTGGGTGGTGACCTCTTTGAGGGGGCCAGCCTGAGCACCAGCTCCACTCAACTGAGAGTATTGAGAGGGCAGGTCAATGGTTGGATCAGGCTCTTTGTCCTGCTCCGTAGTGTCCTCTATGAAGTTCTTCTTCACAAATGCACCCAGCAAGGCAAGGGCCTGAGCCATCTCTGGTTTGTTCATGGCCTTCACTGGCCTCATTGAGAGGGCAAGATTTAGAGTTGAGGTGACCTTTTCTTGAAGCTCTACCTCAACCAGTTCACTCAGTAAGCATTTAATAAGTTCATCCAAGGTGAAGGACTTGCATTCCATCTTTGCAATGAAATCGTATCTAATTCGTTAGTGTCAATCCAACGAGAGCAAACCAGAAAACCAGAAAAATTTTCACAAGTGTTTGAGGAGCACTTTTTGAAGACGTCTGTTCACTTCAAACGCAGAACGCACGGTGTGAGGCATATTCAAGATGCGGCTGAACAATCGACTTGTACAGAGTTAGCATTGTAATACTATCTCTGGACTTGAAAGTGCGATAGATCCAGCCACACGTTTGAAATGCCTTTCCCACTTTCAACTGGATATGCTCATCAAACTTTCCATCATCTTGGACGACAACTCCCAAATCTCTCATGGACGATACCTGCTCAATATCACAACCTCCATTGTCTTTGAGTGGAACATCTAATTTGGACGTCCCATACGTCATTGTGCGGAATTTCATCCCGTTCAATGCCATATTACTCTGACCAACCCAATTCCAAGAGTAGACTTTCTCCAAGTCCTCAACTAAACATTTTGAGTCCTGACTATTCCTTCCACAAACTAATTTTGTGTCATCAGCATTTGAAGAAATACTGGCT
This sequence comes from Tigriopus japonicus, assembly GCA_010645155.1. Taxonomy (NCBI): domain Eukaryota; kingdom Metazoa; phylum Arthropoda; class Copepoda; order Harpacticoida; family Harpacticidae; genus Tigriopus; species Tigriopus japonicus. The sequence goes on along the minus strand of JAAGOF010000088.1, from coordinate 558,507 downwards.
TTTGTTCTAAACTTCTGGAGAGGAGCAATGAAGAGAATAAACAAGAGCATACCTAAAATTGAACCTTGCGGAACACCTGACTTGACATCATACATGCCGCTAAAAGATCCTTCAACCTTGACAATTTGCTTTCTATCACTCATGAAACTACCAATCCAATTCAGGACCTTACCCTGGACCCCAAACTCTTTGAGTTGATTGAGCAAAAGACCTTGATCTACCTTATCAAAGGCCTTGGCAAAGTCAATATATACTACATCAACTGACTCGTGACTTTTAAGCCCCTCAATGATTTGCACAATATGGTCAGCCAATTAAGTGACCGTACTAAAATGGGCTTGAAACCCATGCTGCCCCGGGGGAATGATATCATGGGCTTCCAAATACTCAACAAGCTTGGACTTCATGATCTTCTCAAAGACCTTCGCAATACTTGAAGTCGGAGAAATGAATACTGGAAGTCAGAGAAATGGATACTGGAAGTCAGAGAAATGAATACTGGAAGTCAGAGAAATGAATACTGGAAGTCAGAGAAATGAATACTGGAAGTCAGAGAAATGAATACTGGAAGTCAGAGAAATGAATACTGGGGAAGTCAGAGAAATGAATACTGGAAGTCAGAGAAATGAATACTGGAAGTCAGAGAAATGAATACTGGAAGTCAGAGAAATGAATACTGGAAGTCAGAGAAATGAATACTGGAAGTCAGAGAAATGAAAGAATGAAAATAGTTGGCAAATGCTCAATTGTTGTACTGTACCCAAATTACTAAGAAGTACGGAAATGGTAATTATGTAAATACTTTTGAGAAATTGCAAGGAACAGGAACGCTTTCAGCAACTAAAAACGCAACAAGATATGGTTTTGTTGACCATTTTTATTTTTGACTGGGTTATGCAATGTGCACCAATACCACCCTTAGATCCCAAGACAACCAACATTTATCTGTCCAACTATGGAGGCTAGTCCACACGACACCCTCCCTCCACCTTTTCGAGGGCGGGCAAGGGGTGCGAGGGCAAGCAGTCGTTGCTTCCCTTGTTCGAATCCCGGGCTTGCCGAGTCCTAGTGGCCTGTGGTAATAAGTTTCATGCAGCATTCACGGCCTTTGACGGCTTAAATGGGGCGAACATGAGGTCATTCCGAGGATAAGTTAATAGCTATTTCTTTTAACCGGGTTATATTCTACCAGGGACTGAGTAAGAGGAGAGGAGGAGAGAAAGTTGGTTGAGGGTAATTCGGAACAACTTAATCAACCAGATTCTCTTCCGAGTGAGTTGTTGCCGCCAAGGGAAGGTGGTGCAGGTGTCAGAGGTCGAGGTGTAGGAGCGGTCTGCTCCTCTTCCTCGCTCCACCGACGCCTCTGGCACTTGCCCACCTGACCTAGGTGGTAACAGCTCAAGAGGCAAGAAATCTGGTTGACTTCGTGGTTTAGAGTTGCCCGAAATCAACTTGCTCTACGATTCGACTCTTTCTCAGGCCCGAGTAGAAAGAACCCAGGTAAAAGACGCAGTTTTCCGTTACGGTAAGTGAAATGCCCGTGTATTCATGTTCTCATGAACCCATACTGAATAATTATGCAGCCACTTTTCAGTAACAATGAGTGTGTTTAACCATCTATGGTTTAACCAACAGGCATTTGACAAGCTATGAGAATAATGGAAGGATGTTAGGTGCAGTAAGGATAAAAATACAAATCTAGTGTATAGCAAAAAATATATACATGAAAAGTATTTAAGCAATAAATTGACTTTTCATTGCTGCAAACTTGTATTTAATCTTTCATATGAATGGTTAACCTCAAGAAGCTCGTCGAGAGCTTTCAACTAACCTAACTCTACTTGATATTCCCGAATTAGCTCCTGATCTAGCCCTACCTTCAAGAAACTAAACGAGAAAACGCAATTAAGGTCGGGTTTTTTTTAACGTCTTACATTAGAGAACTAGTGGAATTTGAGAAAAATGATGTGCAGCTTCTTGGAATCATAACGTTTTTTTGGTTAAATATAGCACGTTAATAGTTAAATTCAAAAACTAAGTTTTTTTATTTGAACCTTAAGTGGTATTCATTGCAAAACATATTTAATCTGGGTATGTGGAAGAAATTCACTAGATCATTCATTGATGTAGCACACTAGATCATTCATTGATGTAGCAGATGGGAAAATGAACAGGACATGCTTGAATTACAGTTGGCAATAAAAAGTAATTTTAAAAAACACAATATCAAAGTCGGAATAATTGGTCAATTTATGCACAGTTTGATCAAATACTTTAAGTAAAATTGTGCGTCATTTTGCTCATTTTTTTCAAAAGTGGATTATCACTAAGACATGGCTTGTATGTTATGTATGCATTAAAGCGGGTGCAAGCATGCTTTTAATGAATTCAAGCACATTTTAACTCTGATATGGCATTATGTAACAACTTTTCACATAAAATAAAAGCCAAGGTTTCAATGGCTTTATTTTGGAAGCTGAGAGTGTTCAAAAGAAAATAAACTAGGGTGACAGTAAAATGACGATATATGCTTGAACCATCCACCTCAAATACGCAACATATTGCCTATGTTCTCCAGCAAAATTATTTCTACAAATCAACTTTACAGCCAAAGGCCCTTAACAATTGACCAAAGCCCTTTTCTTCTTGATACAAAGGTACAAACCAACTATCTATGAAATAGCTCCGCCGTATTTTTTTTTTAAACAGGCCTCACATGCTTATCACAGATACGAAATTTTGTAGGGAGGAATAATGTCATATAGGTTAGAGAAATATGACTTTGATTAAGAATCATTTTTAAAGTTTAGTGTTAATGTGAAGGAGCACCCAGATATAAACAATGACTAGTGTTTGGTCAATGAGAATCCTTGTGATTTTTGTTGCAAAAAATTAACTTACTTCAGCAAATTTTCCTCCTGGCTGATCACGGTGATCAGCTTAACCTCTCAACTCATTTTTAAAATGTTCCGCCCAAATCAGTTTGAGAATTCTAGTCTACCCAGAACACAATCGATGGGATTATAAAGTCAAGCAAGGACATCTTTAGATATGGACAAATGTCGCAGCTTTTCGTTATGACTATCCTTGGTCACAGCTACTAAGGCACAGTGCCAATTCAGCCTGATTTTACCAACAGCCTAGAAGGACAGTTTTCGGTTGTGTTGGAAATAGTTGGAAAGCAGATGAGCAGCTTCCTCCTTTTTTTTGAGCGTGATCAAACTTGAACTCGAAGATCGAAAAAAGTGCTTTTGATTAAGGGGAGATTAAATACAAATATCCTTCGAAATATGTCTAAAGCAAGTTTTCAGTGGCAGTTTTTGTTATTGCTAAGTTTTAAAGTTGAAATTTGACCAACAAGATCCAGACAATCAATACCATTTCTTATTTGAACATATTTTAAGCCCACTTGATCATCACCCTGGGTGACCAAGACTAGTCATAACAAAGCTTCGACCCCAATCCATTATTTTTCGAAATCCTTGAGTCAAGCAAATGAGTGATGGATTTGTGTTAAAGATTCTTGGAATCATCTTATCAAAACCCTTGCATCGAAATCGTCCACTACTTACAAACTCGTCACAGAAATCATTCCTGTCTCATGGTGAGTAACAGCATTTTTATTGGACTATTCTTTTCATATAAATGAAAAGACATTAAATATTGGTATTGTTCCTGTTATTTAATATTGCTTCATTTATAGATGACTGATCCATCTCAAATTCATGTTATTTTGCGTCTGATGAATGCCAAAACCAAGCAACAATATGTTAGTATTTGGATGGAATTTGTTTCCTTTTCTGGCATCTCTACATCAATTACTCCTGCCAAAAACCATTTTATGCAATTTTTGGTGAAAAAACGAGATGATAACTTATGTGGAAAGACACTTTGGAAAGTGTACTCTTGGTTAAACAAGGTTTTCCAATCACTTTACGAAGAAAAGTTGCAAGTAAGCACAAAAGCATATGTTGTTGTTGTTGTTGCTGCATAAATATATAGATATGTATTCTTCCCTAGAAATGGCCCGATTTGGCAGACTTTATTAAGAGATTACGAGATTTCTCAACGTTGCTGACAGTGAAGATGCATACTGGCTCGTTCGAAAGGCAATTACAGTTATAGCCCAGGGATAACCTATATAATAGTATAAATACTGGATACGAACTCGCGGAATGTCCTAGCTCGCAACCTCACACGGATGAGGCCGAGAGTTCGTAAGTAAACAAGAAGTACAAACGGCCGTGTTGGGAGTGGAAAATCAAACGGAAATCGACCAAGAGTCCAAAAGATAGTGCGCCAATCGGGGTTTTCTGTGTTTCAAGCGGGTCCAGCCAAGTCCTAGCCTTGGTAAAGGTCAACCCCACGCCCCAAAATCAGTCTGATGTGGGTGTTTCGAAGACATTAAGTTCAGCCAAGAACGAGTGAATGAAATAGTGAATGAATGAATGACCACATCATGGAGTGTGAGTGAACCCCCCACAAGGTGTCTTTTCTACAAGATGACGATCAAAGTGATCAAATTAAATCTGATGATGACTAGGTTACCTGCTACAACCTTCGGAAGTGATAGACCTAACTAAAGCAAAAAGAACGAATATGGACCGGAATCCGAACCCAAATTCCTCTTTTCCGCAAAAGGATTAAGAACAAACTTTCCCACGGACCAAAACGGGGAGTTTCCTTATGCTCATCCATTACAAAACTTGAACAACTTAAGAATATCTTACCATTCCTTGAATTATCAACAACAAAATAGCGGGGTTTTCCGAGCTTATCTATTATCCGATTTGAACGTCTTATCAATATCTTTGAACTTACAATTGAACCCATCTATGTATTATCCTGAACTTAACTAACACATGCCAAACTTTGTATGAAATCAAGTTTGTTTTAGGTTGTGTCACCTTACCATTGTTCTATAAATGATGTTCCATCCTCGAATTTCTTTTATTATATGGTTGTGTCTTTTAGTTCAGGATAATTCAAGGACAGGTAAGATATTCTTAGGTTGTTCAAGTTGTCTAATGGATGAGCGCCATAAAAATCCCCGTTTTGATCCAGAGGAGAGTTTCTGGGGTAAATTTGGTTCCTTTCCAAGAGGAATCTCCGTTCGCATTTAGGTCCACATAAAACAAAGAAAGAAGTCCTCAATGTCAAGAATTCCATCAAATGAAGAACAAATTAAGATGACTTCGAAACATATCAGGTGTGCCTACTAGCAATGGATGGGCTCAATATTTTGATCTGCCTTTCGACTCAGTCAGCCTAAATTGGTGATCTGACAGTCTAACCCGGATTACATGGACCCTCTCAAAGTCTTGAAAATGAAATGCTCCCACCAAGATTGAATTGTGTGGATTTTTTGACTCAATTTGATTGTTAATTCCTGGACAAAGGGATCTAAGAACTAAGAAGATCAATGAAACCCTATCAAGCACGTAGAGCCTATCCCTGCAATGAAAAGACATGATCCTCTGGTCCTGAAGGACCCTTAGCCCCAGTCCTGCGTGGTCCTGACCTTCTTGAGCCCCAAGACTTGAAACATTTTCAATCAAATCCACAATCCAGGATTTAATCCTCATGTTTTTCACTTATTTTGTCTCAAGGACGTCGTGATTGCCTTTGTTCCAATTCCAATCCGGATCAGATGGCTGATCTGATCCAGAACCCTCAAAAGTGCCCTTCAATAGTTATAGCCAACAACATTTCCGACTTGGACTCCATCTTGTTTCAAAATGAGACCATTCTTGTTCTTTCATTTTCTTTTGGAAATGGTTCCTGCGTTGTGGAGGTGTTGAAGAGGATGGAAGATGAGTAACACTCCAGATGCCACCACAGATCCTTCTGTTTAGCATTGTTTCACTGAAGTTGGACTAATGGGTGAAGCAAGATTCCATCTACGTATTTTCCTCATTCTTATGAGGACTAAAATCCTTTGGAGAGTTGAATGTCAAAAGTTCATGAGACGAGTAAAAAGAGTGCTGGGACTTCTAAAATCAAGGTGAAGAACATCCAGTCCACAAACATTAACACAAAAAGTTTGACTGAATTCTTTCAAGACACATGTTCAACAGTTAACCGTTAATAAGGAATAAATGACGTTGTTTCAAAATATAGCCTCGGCCTCATACCATTTTTTCAAAAATCGGAGTTCGTGTCCACCCCTTTCAGGGGTTCCTGTATAGCCCTATGTGGGGGCTTAAGGATGGAAGAGTTAAGGAACCTGGACATGAGCCGAATCAAACTTTGCGGCGAGGGCTACGAGATATGTTTCGAACATGCCAAGCAAAGGAGCAATCCGGTGTCATACACGTAAGCAAGAAATATTGAATCTCTGGAGTGGGATATGGTTTCCAACAGGATCAATTTAATTGCGTCTTTCTGCAAATGAGATCTTGTTTTTAATACCGCCACAAGGAATGGGATCCCCTGTAAAGAGAGTAACTCATTCATAAAATTTCTAAAATTAATGTTTATATGAAATTTGATCTACCAATGAGTTACTGTTGGCAGACCTATACAAATCCTTGTATAGTTGGGTTGGTCAGGAATAGTGTTTAAAAATTTGTCCAATCCTTCCTTAAATGCTGTTAGCCACTTGACCTCCTTTTCTTATGTTCCAGCCAGGGTGTTGTTAAAATTCAAATTGATACAGAAAACAATTCTTTAGTTCATAGGGAAAAATGGTCAGGCGGTTTTGGGGGAAACTGCAAGAAAATATCTGCTCGTATGTAAAATAAAGAATAATCTTTTTAGGCGCACAGCAGCCACGTTTGCAGCAAACAACCAAGCCACTGGTTGTCAAATGTCAAGCCATTTTGGCTGGCGCAATCCAAAAATGGCCCAGGAGTACTAAGACAATTCAAAGCCCGCAAGAAAACTCATGGTAAATTTTATAACTGGCCAGATCTCTGGTCATAAAGGTAAAGTTTGTTTTGAGATGCTTTATAACTTGTGGTACTAATTTGTAGTTTTTATTTTTAGTATTTATTCAACCTAATGGCCAAACTCTAACTACCTCAGATTCAATTCTTTCTGATACGACCCTTGGCTTACTTCATCCCGAAACTACCACAGATCTACTTTATTTTACTATATTTTATGTCCTCAGACAACCACTGATTTACTTCGTCCTTCAACTGCCTCGGTTTATCCTTCAAATACCTCAGTTACTTCTCCAACTGCCCCAGTTTAACCTCCAGATGCCTTGGTTACTCCTCTAACTGCTTCAGCTGGTCCTCCAAATGCCTCGGTTAATGTTCCAACTGCTTCGGTTTGCCCTCCAAATGCCTCGGTTTGTTCTCCAACTACCTCAGTTTGTCCTCCAACTGCCTCGGCTTGTCCTCAAACTACCTCGGATTCACCTCTTCCATCAACAACTATTGAAATACATTCTCCTCAAACCACCTATGAAGGGACC
>JAAGOF010000088.1:533123-549471 GCA_010645155.1 Tigriopus japonicus | reverse complement strand
TTACTTCTCCCACTTACTTCTCCCACTTATTTCTCCCGCTTATTCTCCCGCATACTTCACTTCACTTACTTCTCCCCACCCAAAAACCCTTGTTCCCACATTGGCCCCGTAAAGCTTGTCGTAACTAAAATTTTCTCGGTAGAAAATAATAGTACTTTCTCCCAGGGGAGAGTAAGTATCGAGGACCAAAAGAAAGAATTGCTTATACCAGGGTATTTCACTTTCCGTAACGGAAAAATGAATGCCTGCTCAGTGGAACGGCAATATCCCCACAGTGCGGACAGCCTCAATCAGATCACAGTTGCGAAGCTGCGTATTTTGACTCCAGAAAAAACAGAACAAACAAAACAAAGACTGCCAGGGGTGGAGGTGTCATTGCTTTAGTGCAACTTGGCAAGCGCGGCCACGTTCCTGGAACTTTGGAGACGACGAGGACGACCTCGGTTAGCAACACCATTTTGCGTGCCATTTAAGTCCAAAGGCATTCTTTATTGGTTTATTGGTTTAACCACCCAAATCATCTGAAGTAGATATATACAGGGTATAGGTTTTACGGACAAAAAAAAGAGGATTCTGATACATTTTTGATGAACTCATCTTGTCATTCCAAAAACTAGACGTTCAACGACTTTCACTTAAAAAGTATTTGGCCATCTCAAAGTTTTGCTCAAGTTTATAAAATCTGAAATAATTGCTTAAATATAAAAATACTAATTAAAATATTTAGGAATGCTCCAATAAGTTAGTTTTTTGAGTAAAAGTCAATCAAAGTACCTCAAAAACTGGATTTTTCGTCAAAAATGTCTGAATTTTTTTTTCACCGAAACTGGAGAAAAAAATGGAAAATTAATTTTTCAAAAAATAAATTTCAAATCCGGTCTCTACTTATAATTTTTGAAATTTGTTCTCCCTGCTCAATGAATGGACATAGCTCAACTTGTAAGTTCTTATTCTTGTTTTAACACGCTTAATATGTCTCTTTTCGAACCGAAACATGCACGGAGTATTAATCAAGTTTGTACTTTATTGCTTCAAGTTTGCCTGGATCCAAGGCACAAACTTCGTGACTCTTGTGTAGACCGCGGGCCTTTCTCGGGCACATCGACGATCTCCGTAAGAGACGATTCCAAATTGAATCATCATACTATTTGGTCCACGCTTAAAGAGAGGCCCACCACTGTCTCCAGAACACACGTCTCGACCCTTTTCTCCGGCACAAAACTGGGATTCATTGTCAATTTGTTCGCCTCGGTGGGTCCGATGACAATGACTGAATGGCTGAACAGGTACGTCAGCCTTTTGAAGGACAGATGTTTGAACGTTGGATTTCTGAAAGATAATAAAGTCCTTTCAGCACAATCGGCAAAGTTGAGAATATGTGCAAATTCCTGTCAACTAGGGCAAGAAAGTTAATTGGCAATTCGAGAAAATCAGTTATCAGTTAAATAATAAAAATACCACTTAACCAATTGATATTTCAGTTAATTTTGTTTTGCACAAATCAGAATGATTTATGAGTGGAAAATTGTTGTCACTCTTGAATGGTGTGCTCAAATTTCAAGGAGCCATTTGGAGGTGCGTTTGATCAGTTTATGTTCTTGTGATGTGAATAAGAAAGTCTGGGTCAGCCAGAAAATCTGATCTACGTCTTCCAAGGTCCAAGATTGATGACAATTTTTATTTCTTTTTCTAATGTAAGCAACAACCTATGAAAGGTACATTCCAAAAGAGGCAGTCCACACACGGATGTACCCTACTGCACCAACAAGCACTTAAAATTACCTCATCCACAGAAATGGTTGTAGGTTCTGACCCGCCCACAATTTTTTGCCACTTGAGATTTGGACTTGCCTTGCCTTGCCTAAGGTTAAATTATATGCCTCATGGAATAGTCTACAGTCTATATACCATATTTTACTGGTTTCAAGTTCCCAGTTTGAGAATGGAGACAAAGTTTCCCAAAAGAGAAGCAACAAATTATTGCCTTTGCTTATTCATCAACTGTCACTCCCATGTAATGCATATTCCATTTTGTTTATTATGACCACTCAAACATCCAAAAGATGTAAAAAGAGTATTGATTATGGCTAAATGGGTATGGAATACAAAACAAAGAATAAGAATGAATCAGTTCTTGTAAGTGTATGAAGAAATTGAGAAAGGTTATAAAAGGATAAACAAATCAAATTTGAAGGGGATAAGACGTAAAAACAAGGAGTCATTCAAATCTTTAAACAAGGCTGTCAGAATTCGCACAAAATTCAAGAGATTTAAAAGATAAACGATTGTAAACTATGGAATAAAAGTGTTGGTCAAGTCATAATGTTTAAGGATTTGTTGAATTGACGGGTTGAATCCTGAACCCTATCTAAAATGTTGTTCTAAATTGTTCCACATGAGCACTAAACGGACATAAAAGGCATTCTTTCTGGCTAGTAATTTTGCCCGTGGTTGTCGCAAACCAATGTTGATAGCCAATCGAGTATTGTGTGTATGCATACGCATATGTATATATTATGTATATTTGATGCATTTCTTGCATTTTATGGAGGAGACGGGGTGTCGTAGTTAGCGCAGTTTCTTATGATTAAGTATTTGGTACTTGGTCGGTCACAAATACCAATGGTAGCGTTGCATCAGGTACCCCTGGTAACTCATTTTTTCAATTGAAAAGGGCCCCATGGTCAAAAATACCATCTGATTTCATCAGAAAGACGTTGATAGTCACACTTGGGTAAAAAATCATTTTAGGTCGATCAGAAGTGATATTAAAGTCTACAACTTATCCATTTAGAGCATCAGGTATTCAAAATTAACGCCCAAACGGTAAGTTTGGCATTCAGTAAAATCAAAATCTTCCTAGAAATGTATTTTGGTCAAGAAAAGTTAAGGGAAAAATCACTTTTGACTTTTGCAGTACATTAATATTAACTGATGTAGCTGAATGAATACCAGTTGTTTAGCTGAACAAAAACCACTTAATTATGTATTCATTTAAGATCCAATGCCCTACTATCAGGGTTGTTTGATTGGGAGGCACCTTTTTTTTATTTATCCTCTTTTCCAGGTCCTGGGAGATAAACGGGACACTTTTTGGATGGGATTTGGGATTGTCCCCCCGACCAACCCTGGCTGTTATCAACGTGAATAAAACTTTTTGTTTCTTGTGTCTAGTCAGCGAAATAATACTGTTTTTAATATGTTCGATTATATTTTGACCCCTAGAAGGGTCCTTGGTCTAGTACCGGGTTCGGCAACCAGTGGGCCCCAAAAGTGGTCTTTTGGGGGTCCAGGAGCTTAGGGTAAAGGACACAGTGGTGGGCCCGAGATCATCTATAGTACGGTACTCGTTGGCCTAGAGCTCTTTGATAGTAGAGATTATAAAATTGAAGCTACCGTCTCAGTTTAGGATTACCTTGGTTTATGTCCAAGCCAATAATAAAGGGTTGTAAAACAGACAGATCAGGCAATTTTGTTTTGAGTCCAACTAATCCAACCATGATTGGGAACTTAAAAAGCATTCTTTCCCGGATCCATGCACAATAATTACTTACTGAGGCGTCAAATCTGTCTTGAATAGCAACTTTCCCCCACCCAATAATTGTTGTGTCGGTGACTTCAGAGACCAAGCCATCTACGAGGTCAGGTATCTGAAACGCATCCTTGAGTTTGTCTTCATTGATGGGCAAACAGATTGGTCGCACAGATTGATTGATTTGGGCTGGTTTGGCAAGCCGAATCAGAGCAATGTCGTTCTTGTACTTTTCTTGCGGCCCCACATACTTTTCATGCTTGACCACGGATTCAATCAGGATCTGAAAGAAAAATGTCGTCATCATCATAATAAGCCCTGGGAATTTGATGCAAATAAAAGATGTGTTAAATTTCCTTCAAAATGCAAATAAAAAGGCCCATAATGCAAATAAAATCATGTTTCAGGGGGGCATTTAATTTCTTGATTTGGGTTTTTAAGGTCAGGGCTGTCGGTTCAAGATTTATATGGGGCTAAAGATAGCGACTTTTTGTCTCTTGAGTTCGTTAAAGGTCTGGCTTACCCGTTGAGGTCTCGGCATACAGATGGCCTTACCACGGAAAGCCGGCAAACAATCGCAGTCTTCTTTGAAATCAGTATCGCCCAATTTGACCTCATAGAAGTTACTTCCTTCTGGAAGGCAATGAGCTGCCGTGAGAACATAACGGCGATTGATCAAGCTTCCTCCGCATTTATAAACCACTTTCTCTCCCAAAGGGGTGTCCGTTTTGTATCCAATGGCTGCAGCAAACGGGAACTCTCCTGGACGGGCATCTTCACCTCCTACAACAAAGGCTGCAGCATCATTACTGCCACAATCTTGGAGATCCGGTAGATAATCCCCCTCTTGGGGAAATTGTTCATTAAGGATGATGTTTGTTGTGCACTTTGGCTCAGATTCATCCTCAATCTCCAATGAATTGGTATCGGTTATTGTTGTCCGTTCTTGATCAGAGGTTAGAGAACATTGGCAGTAATCCCAATTGCCAGTGATGTGGTTTCCAGACTCATCAGTCTTTATTGAGCACCAGAGTCGATTTTCCCGATCAAAAATTGATGAGCATGTGGTGAAGACTACTCCGTTGAAGGTGAAAGGAAATACGCAATCCTTCACTTCGGGATGGTTGACGCCCAACTGAAAAAGTTAGTTATTCTACATTTTCTCATCATTTGAAAATTTTCAAAGTCTCACCATACAGTTTTACAAGTCACATTCGACGTGTCCGTATCACTCGGACTCCTCAAAGAAAAGTCTTGGCAAGTATCAAGGTCACAATGTCCCCAAAGGCCAGCTCCACTCACGTGTTCGCCTTCACTATTAACTTGGACCGAGCACCACGGTTTCCGGTCTTTATCGAATTCCTCTGTACATTTGTCGAAGGTTAGACCTTTATACTTGAAGGGGAACACGCAGGGAAGGGAAAGAGGCGTGCCATCGGTTGTGGGGAGAGTGCTGCACGCCAAGGAATGCGAAATGTTCATGACTAACATGATCACCAAGGTCTTCAAAGCCATCTTAAAGATCTACTAAGAGAAATACCGCGTCCAGTAGCTACAACTCACAACCTGGACTGACAGACAAACCCAGAAGACACAATGCAATCTTTTGAATGGCAGGATGTTGAAATTAGAGATAGGTGAAGTTTAAAGAGAAAGACCCTTCATCGAGTTTTATAACTCAAAAAATGCAGTATAAAGGGTGAGCAAAGAGGATTTGCAATTTCATGATTATGTACCTCAGTTTTCTCTTCAGAAAGAAATTTAAACACACAAGTGACCAGGCACGCTTCTTCTACTACGTCTCTCTTTGAGCTTCTCTATCAAACTCGCTCTATTCTCTAAACTTCCCAAGCACTTGGAATACCATGCTAAAACCAGTTCCTCATAAATGGGAAGGCCTCAAAAGATATTAGTCACATTACTAACAACACTCTTCACTGGTCAGGAAGAAGCAAATTTGCGAGGGTGTGGTATAGTACAGATAATATTCAGAGAAGGTAAGGTGTAGGATATTCAAACGCCAGTATTTGACGTCGTTTTTTCCAATTATTCAACAATCTTTGGAGTTTGGGCTAAGAAATATTTATCTATTTATTTTCTAATCATAGCCTTTCATCATGGAAACTCTCATATTTGTTCGTTTTTGGGCAACTTATAGTACATGCATTGTTACTACAACACAAACAATATATACACCTAGAATAATTGCTAGAAATCCAAGCGATTTCTATGCACGGATAACTATAAAACATAGTTTTTCTAATTTGACACCACAAACTCAATTCTCATTGCCAATCAGACCAATGTCATGTTTGAACAGACAAGCACTTTTTTGATGTTCTATTTTTAACGAGCTGATTTTTTTGCCTAGCTTTGTAAATGTCATTCAAGTGTGAATGTTTTAACCGAATTGCTGTCAAGCGGGTTTCACTTCATTAGCGATCTGAGCGTCGTTAGCCAAATGAAACAAGAAATATCGGACCTTAGCCTCCTTATTTTGTTTGTTCATAAGGTAACTTTTTACCTTTCGGATCTTCTTTGAAAATTTCTTTTGAGTTTTGAATCCTGAAAATCCTTTTAACCAACATCATGCGTAGGATCTGATGAACACACTTTGTATTAAATTGTCAGTGGAGAAAGAAAAATGTACAAAAAAATTCTTTTGTTTTATCATGTTTCAAAACTTCTTTCAATGGAATAAATTAAGTCGGAAAGGCTGGGAAGCTTTAAAAATTGATTAACTACATATAAATTGTCATTTTTGTGACTAATCCATTTGACCGCAAATGAATTTTCCCCATGCTCCCATAAATCGGAGTTTAGAATTTCAACTGACATGAAACCCAATTGGTTTGTTCATAGGGACAAGCACTTAAAGGGTGAAGCGGACAAGCCACGGAAATATCAGCTACGAGGGGTATCCAGACTAGAAAGAGGCAGAGCTTGTAACTCGTTTGAATGTATGATTTTTCGATTTATGTAAAATATCGAAATCAAGATTTTTCTCTTTTGAGCAAGTGTTATTTTACAAATTCTGCTGTTAGACAAACTGGTCCGAAGCTATGATTAAATTAGACAAGATGTTTTGCTTGACCCCTGTATAAATAGAAAATAAGCTTAAAGCGCGAGCAACAAGACAAAATGATGTACCTTGTAAACTCTAGGCGTCTCACATCGCCACTTATTATTTTTTCTCCACAAGTGTTCACGTAATATTGTTAAATGAGTATGAGGAGTAGCTTTACTTTACAAGATATTGGATTTTGATATCCAATTTTAATTTTCAGCATAAATCTGAAAATCGTGCAATTTAACAAATTACAGGCCTAGTTTACCTATAGTCTGGATACCCCACGTATGAGGTCAAAGAAATCAACCAACTTGAGAGTCAAGGACTCGTATTTAAAACGATATTCCTTGCTTAAATTGAAATGAGTAAAAAGGTGTGTTAAACGGGCGAGTCTGATAACAGCAACAAAAAATCTTTAAACCCATTTAGTTGCCGACTAACTTAGCTGAAGAACAATCAAAAAGTGGTGGATGACTTTTGATATTCGTCGCAAACGTGGTGGGAATACATTTCTGTCGCATTCGATTTTGGATAAAGAAACATGACGGATCGTGATTTCTGGGTCTTCGTTAACTTCGCATTGGCGGTAAAAACACAATACACCTTACACAATAAACCTTCAATAAACTTTTCATATTGTTCATCAGAACTGAACATATCCTTGCCACAAAATCACTTGGACTATTGCAAGGGTGGACCGCAATTGGACAGATCGGTGATTTAACTTTAATTAAAATGACAATGGCATATTTGCAATTGCATTTCCTAATATTTTTCAGCCAAAAAACACATTTTTTGGCTAAATAATCGTTGCCAAGAATCCTGAAGAGCGTTGTTTGACTTTGAATTGGTCCCGCTGACTGCCACCCTCCAAATTCAACTCTTTGGAGTCAAAATTTAGCGTTGAAGTGTCTTTCAATGCCAACAACTACCAAAATATACCATTGGCAACCAAAAAGTGGCAAGGAGCGGGAATATTCCTTCATGGAACGCCCTTTATCAGTGATGCACTGACTCCTTAACAAACAAAAACAACTTTGAAATGGCGGTGTTTCGAAGACCAATCAACTAGAACTTTTGATATGTCTTAGATTAACATTGTGCTAACAAGACTAAAAAGTGAAGCAAGTGAAGCTCTGGATGTCAATGTTTGCCATTTTGTTACGCTTTTAAAACAAACTTTGCCTTTTTCATTGAACGACTATATGAAAAGAAATTCCTGATCATAGGTTTAACTAAAAAATTAAGATACAACACATGAGCTCATTCGATTTGGTTGTACTCCCGATTTTGGGCCTTGTGGTGGAGGATTAATTGACCTCTAACCGTGTGTCAAGAAACCCATAAAGAGGAGGGTTTTTTTTCTCGAACAAGTTTTTTATCTGATCCAAGCCTGAACTGAACGTTGGTCAGTTCGATCAGTTCGATCGTACGAGACTCCATAATCGTACCTTAGCCAAACTCCTAACATTTCCTTGGTTTTGAATGGCCTTGCCCAGATTGGAATAACGTTAAGCTTTTGGCGCCAATCACAGAGAAATCATGCACTTGGAAGATAAGTTTTTACTTAGTCGAAATAAATGAAAATAGTGAGGTTTCATGTGAAGTGTTTGATTTCATGTGTATTGACACAATGAAGTAGAGCGAGCCAAAAAAGGTTGCCCAGATTGAAACCGCATTGAATTGCTAATCGAAATTATTTTCGAATAATTCACCTTTTTGACAAATCATCAAATTTCTTAAATTATTACTTGTTATTGGAGTTAGAGCATTGAAAAATGCAGTGCAATAAATGGAACCCTGCTCTAAGTGTATCAATAACTCAAGCTAAAACACCACACGTCCACTGCGGACAAAAAAGTGGACGACTCAAGAGACTGCAACAAAAAATGTACAGACAACAAATTGAAACGCCCTGTTGAACATTTTTCTGTTATTTTTAATCATTTGCTCGAGCTCTAGAGATGCTCAAATCGGCACAAAAATGAACATTTGTATTCCAGCTTTTCGTCCTTACTCAAACGTCATCCGTTGAGGAATTTTGTGGAAAAGCACCCGAGAGGGTCGGGAAAACCCCAAAAATTATTAATGGCTTGCCCAGTGAACCTCACGAATTTCCATGGCACGTTGGTGTGCGCTCTTTGAGTGTGGGATCAGTTTATTGTGGAGGAGTCTTAATTTCTCAGGAATGGGTTTTGAGCGCCGCCCATTGTTTCACTGAATTATCTCCCAATGACATTGAAATCCTTCTGGGGAAACAAGACTTGACCAAAAGTGAACCTGGCGAGCAGACTTTGGAGGTGACAGAAATCATTCGTCATCATAAATTCAATCCCTTTACCATGCACAATGACTTCGCTCTTCTCAAACTGAACAGAACAGTAAGTTTTAAATTCATTTTCAGGTCCAATGGGACATGCACAGAGGTTGCTCAAGTGAGTGTTTTAAATCATACTGCCAGCGGCAAAACAAGGCCATTGGCTGTGCTGAGTTTCTTGGACCATTTTGGCTAATCCTAGGTTTATCATTAAAGTCGCCATTCAATGATTCTAGGTCCCTACAAAAATGTAAATTTATGTTTATTTGCCTTTGCTTCCACCTGGTTGAAAATAAGCTCAGTTTATTGGTTGAAAAATGAGTTACAAAAATCATGCATTTCTCAAGAGAAGCACTAAAAAAATTTCGGCGGCGCTCATTTTCTTAGGTTGGGTTGTGGATTCTTTATTACCTCTACAAGGACAGAGACACCCTTTAAAGAAAGTTAAATATTAACTTTACTACATGAAATATAAAATCAACATCTATCTGATATTTGGTCTATCAATGAGTTACTGTTGGCAGATCCGTACAACCCTTGAATAGTAGGTTGATAAGGAAGAGTGCTCAATTTCGTTTCATTTCTCTTTATGGGAAACATTTTGAAATATTTATATGATTCTTTGGAAGCCACTGACCAAGTAAGCATCTTTAAATTACTGTTTGGATCAATGATTCCTTTTTTGAAATATCACAAGGCTTGGTGCTTAAGTTCTTTTTATTCAATCACCCTTAAAATAAGTTTTGGATATTATTTACTGAATTCCTTGGTACCTTGGTATCTATACGAAAAAAAACGATTGCTTCCACGAACCTAGACGTTTTGACGACAAAATAGCACAGCCAACGGCCCTGTTTTGCCGCTGACAGTATGATTTAAAGCGCTCACTTGAGCAACCTTTGTGCAAGTCCCATTCATTGAAGATTTTCGTCACTTTCATAAAGACTTTTTTGTACAGGTCACATTTTCCGAAACCATTGCTCCTATTTGTTTACCTTGCGACCGATTCCAAACCCATGAAGGTGCTCAAGTTTGGGTCGCTGGATGGGGTTCTCTAGAGCCCAATAGCAAGTTCATGTCTCCCGTTCTTCAAAAAACCAACCTAACGGTTCTGAACGACGGAGAATGTAGGGATTATTTTGGTCAAATTCCAAATGGAGCCTTGTGTGCCCTTGGGGAGCATGGTCAAGATGCTTGTATTGGTGATAGTGGAGGTAATAGTTCATGAACTTGTATGATTTGAGCGAACAGAAGACAGATATCCTACCTACTTTTTAGGTCCCATGATGTATTACAACAAAAAGAGATGCCAATACGAGGTGGTAGGTGTCGTTTCGTGGGGAATTGGATGTGGACAACAAGGTGTGCCAGGAATCTACAGTCGAGTCACATCAGCATTCAACTTCTTTCATAACACCTTATGGAGATGGGATAATCGCACCAAATGCAATTGATTCCAAAAAAAAAAATAAGTGAATAAAAAGAAGGTGTTTTCTAAAACAGACGCGTGTAGAGGTTCAGAGAGAAATGGCAACAAATTGCGCTTCAAGAGCCTAGTGATTTCTACACTATTGTAAGTTCTTAAAGTCATTCCAGGAAAGAGCTTTTTTTTTGGGGGGGGGGGGAGGCGGATTTTTTAATACCGCTACAAGGAACGGAATTCCTTGTAAAAAGAACAAATGAATTAAAATACTTTATATAATCACTGCTTATATGAAATTTGATCTACCAATTGATCTACAATACTGTTGGCAGATCTGTACAACCCTTGAATAATGGGTTGATCATGAATAGTATTTAAAAATTTGTCCAATCCTGCCTAAAATGCTGTTAGAGGATCAGCTACTACAAATTCCCGACGAAGACAAATGGGCAACAAATTGAACAATGAAGGAGCCCGATAAAGAAGAGAGGAGGACTTATTGTTCGAACTAGTCTTGATTCCCTTGGACTTGGAGGGGGTCTCAGAACGCACGTAAAACCTCTACGATCGCTACAACTGATCTCAAAGCCTGGGTTAGGACAGACCCCATGAATGATCTTGAAAACATACAGTGTCAGATACCTTTCATACCTTCTCTGAGTACTGTACAGCCCTAACTTCTGGAGCCTCTCTCAATACGAGAGCTCTCTCATTCCTGTGATGTTCCTAGTAAAACATCTTTGGACCTGCTCGACCTTTTGCAAACCTGCTGAACTCATTGGAGCCCAAATGGGGAAGCATATTCAAGATGAGGCTGAACAATCGACTTGTACAGAGCAAGAGCATCGTAAAACTATCTCTGGACTTGAAAGTGCGATAGATCCAGCCGCACGTTTGAAATGCCTTCCCCACTTTCAACTAGATATGCTCATCAAACTTTCCATCATCTTGGATGACAACTCCTAAATCCCTCATGGACGAGACCTGCTCAATATCACAACCTCCATTGTCTTTGAGCGGAACATCTAACATGGACGTCCCATACGTCATTGTGCGGAATTTCATCCCGTTCAATGCCATATTACTCTTGCCAACCCAAGAGTAGACTTTCTCTAATTCCTCAACTAAACATTTCGAGTCTTGACTATTCCTTCCACAAACTAATTTTGTGTCATCAGCATATGAAGAAATACTGGCTTTTGTTCTCAACTTCTGGAGAGGAGCAATGAAGAGAATAAACAGGAGCGGGCCATAAAATTGAACCTTGTGGAACACCTGACTTGACATCATACATGCCACTAAATGATCCTTCAACCTTGACTATTTGTTTCTTATCGCTCATGAAACTACCAATCCAATTCAGGGCCTTACCCTGGATCCCAAACCCTTTGAGTTGATCGAGCAAAAGACCATGATCTACCTTATCAAAGGCCTTGGCAAACTCAAGATAGACTACATGAACTGACTCGTGACTTTCAGGCCCCTCAATCGATATGGTCAACCAATTGGGTGACTGTACTAAAATGAGCTCGAAACCCATGGTGCCCATAAGGAATGATATCATGGGCTTCCAAATACTCAACAAACTTGGACTTCATGATCTTCTCAAAGACCTTTGCAATACTGGAAGTCAGAGAAATGGGCCTATAATTACTAGGGAGTGACTTATCTCCGCCCTTAACAATTGGAACGACAAGAACTACTTTTAGAGAAGAGGGAAACTTGCCCTGATCTGAGATGCGACGCATCAAATAGGAGAAAACAGGGGCAAGAATCTGTGAACATTTCATCAGAAACTGAGATGTCACACCATCAGGTCCAGGAGAACTCGAGAGCTTAGGCTCTTGATGGTCTCAAAAGCATCTTGATCATTTACTGCCAGATCCTCCAATCGATTATCCTGACTGTCAATGCCAGTCTCATCAACAACATTACTACAGTCATGGCCTTCTCTGACTACCCTTTTCGGAATTGAAAATACACTTGAAAACTTATCTCCAAGCGTATTGGCTCACT
This sequence comes from Tigriopus japonicus, assembly GCA_010645155.1. Classification (NCBI taxonomy): domain Eukaryota; kingdom Metazoa; phylum Arthropoda; class Copepoda; order Harpacticoida; family Harpacticidae; genus Tigriopus; species Tigriopus japonicus. Next base: position 537,113 of record JAAGOF010000088.1, on the reverse strand, counting down.
ATCATTGACGGTTTTACCGTCGACCTCAAAAGGTCCTACAGGATGCTTCGTTTTTCTCTTTGTGTTTGCAAAAGAGAAAAACGCCGCAATTGGTCTTAAGTGCAAGATTTTTTCGAAAAAATGACCCTTAAAAACTCAGACAATATTTGGCACGTTTAGACTGTTAACGCCATCTGGCTGTAATATGATACGACAATCCCTACCATGTTTTCCAGAATATTGCTTTATTTCAGTGCTGTCATAACATGCATGTTTCGTGCGCAATTTGAAATCCGTCCAATGGCCGAGTGGTACATACGAGAAACATAAAAAACTTATTAAATTTCTTTGAATAACTCAATAAGCAGATGATTTTTTTCTTTACAGTTCTGAAATGACGAGTTAGCATCAAACACGTCTTTTCGAACTTCATAGATTTGGGTGTTATCACAAATGATGTCCCCCAGAGTACGCTGGAACAAATTGAACATCTGATCTTGGTTGAAGGATCCAGCCTGACCCTCGTGAGTAAAGAAATATCGGTCACCGTACTTCAAAGCATTGAATTGCCTGCTTTTGATGCATTGAAATGTTTGTCCCGTGAGTCCATCTTGCGCAGGGTTTTCGGCCAAGCCCCCAACGAAGAAATCAATATCATTGGGGTGGTTGTATAACTTCCTCAAAATATTCCAATTTTGTTGAGAAATATCGGCAGGCTTTTGTTTCCATGTGCATGCAGGCTTTTGGCCGCATAATTCCCGATAAGCATTGTAACTGGCCAATCCATGGTCACGTCCTCGTTGAATGTTTCGGGCAATCAGATCGCTTCCGAAAGAGGCTCCGTTTTGCGGAAAGAGATGGTTTGTGACGTCTTCAATGACGAACCGATCCGCAGTCTGAGCCTCTTGACTAACCAATCCGGCAAGGATCTTTTCCATGCCTGCTCCATTGGAAGCCAGGTAATTGGCGGTATTGAAGAAATTTTCTCGGAGTTTGTACTGACCCTCAAGTTGTTGGGTCATTTCGCCGAGCATGTTCACCACACCCTGAATCATTGAGTGGCCAAATCGGTAAGCACCAGTGGCAAACTCATTGGTTATGGTTGGTTCTTGGGTCGGATTGTAGGTTGAAGGATGGTGATCGAGAACAAGTTCGTATTGGTGCATGGCCTTCCAACCCAGGACCATTGGAAGGTATCCACCATAAACCACATTTTGCATCTCGGCAATGACGATGCGCCTAGTTTGTTGATAGAGATCCTCGTCGTGCAAATCTGGACTGATCTCTTGCAAACGCCGAGCAATTCGATTATGTTCTCGAACGAACAGGGTATGCATGGAGGTCAGTGCTGGATTCTCCAAAGCTCGAATATCCCCTGCTTTGAAAGTTCCATTGATGATTGGGAGCATGTCATATGGGCCAGAATTCGATGTCTTCATGAAACCGTCGGAAAACGTTCGAAGTGAAGCTGCCACTTCTTCAGTCGATCCATACACATTTGAGGCGTCAACAAAGGCCGTGATCCCATTGAGTTGCTCTCGTACTCTTTGAAACTCCTCACAAAATGCCAAAGACCGAGTGAAATCTAGACATCCAACTTTATGAGGCTGAAAGAATGGATCATTTTTATCGACCCTAATTGGGAAGCATGCCTCCTCTGTGGATCCACAACAGCAGCCCTCTGCTTCTTCCTCGGGAGTCAATGTAATATCGTGGTCCAAGAACTGTCCCATGATAGCCACCATGTGCGTGGCAACCTTACTTGGGATGTTTTGATCTGGATGAAAAGTCGAACTAACTAACCTTGGATTGGGCAAAATTCCGGCCGGAAGACTTGAGCAAGGTCTCAAACGGAACATCTCTTCCAAGTCGTTTTCGTTTACCAGTTCCTGGAATTCTGGAATGCCGAGCTCTTTGACGGCGGATCGTTTTTTTCGCCCATTCACAACCGTGCTAACGGCTCCACGAGGAGTGTCAATTCCGTTATTGTAGGCTGGATTAGCCTCTCTTTTGAAAGCGGTCAGAATTGAGCCCCAAAGTGGTCTGTTCAAGTTGTTGCAAGTACCATTGAAGCTTCGGAATGGTCGATTTACCTCCAAGCGGCAATCGGGTCCAATTCCGAGACAAATGTCAAGAACGGGATCTGAGTCTCCGCCTCCAGGATATCCTCGAAAGGCTTTTCTGGCATTTGATGTGAGGGTTTCGACAATCAAAGCCAGGCTTTTGGAGGGTTCCAATCCCTCTTGTTCGAGAATGTTTGTGCTTTTGGACACCAAAGAGTTCAAGTCTTTCATTGCCCGAGATCTGGAACAAAAAAAGGCCGTTTTTGAATGTTTCCACATATTTGATCAAGATTTTAAAAAACTCACCCGGGAGTAAATTTGCGTCTTTTAGATTCGGATGTAGTAAGCCCATCTTTGACCTTTTGTTCCCATTCTTCTACAATTTCCTTTCGAGCCTGCTCCAAGACTCCGTTAATGTCAATTGCGGCCACCAAGGCCGTCCAAAGGCTCAAGACCAAGAACACCCTATTCATGTCGAAAAGCTGTGAAGTTCTTCTGTCTCGGGATTGTTTGAAGAATTATTTCAACTGACAAATGCGTATGAACACACAGGTCATTTTATAGTTAGCAATCACTGGTAGGAGCGATACTTGGCATAATTCTTAAAAAAAACCAAGATATGTTTTTGCATAAATGGACCTTGAGCCTGAGAATGAATTCGTAGATATACAGGCATGTCACAGCAAAGCTTCGAGGTAATTCAGTTTTTGATTGTATAATCAATAGAATTAAAAAGTTGTATTGAAAGTGACAATGGACATCGTTGTTACTTTGAAGCCTTAAGCCTGTCAATAAGTTCTTTGTTCGGAAAAAAGTCCAGAAAAAGAGTCGAAAGTGAAAATATTTTGTCTTCGCTTTTTCCACCTTCATTAAATCATTTGAAAAACATGACGCCGCCATTCTATTGAAGTGATTTATTACTTTGTCCAATACTTTTGGTAGGTCATTCAGGGAAACCTATAACATGAATGGATTCGAGGGTCATTTCTGCTTCTTAAGGTATGTCTGGCGAAGATCTGCAATTCGGATCGATATTCGATCAGATTTGGATCCGTATGGGATTAGGCAGAAATTTGGGGTCGGATTAGATTAATTCATGATAAAATCAATCATTGAATCATTTGAGCTTGTCATGGATAAAGTCACAATTGTATTCTTGGGGTACCAAAAGAACTGCATCTGAAATATGTTCGTTATAGTGATTTAGAATAATTTTTTTTTTGATTGTTGGTGCTAGGGTCGGAGGGTTGAGTCTCCCCCGGTCAGCGAAGTCGGCCATCCCATCGTCCAAAGTTTTTCCGATACGCAATATCATGTCCGATATCAGAATGGTTCTCCGTCTGTGGGTGTGCATAAGCGTCTAAAAGTTTCCTTGAGAAAGGTCGGGAAGGAGAATCGAACCTGGGACCTCTCACTATTTTTTTTTTTCCAACAATCCTCGGATTTTTAACCGATACAAGGGAATGGTTTCCCTGTAAGTCACGAGTACATTTGCAAAATGTCATTTCATATAAAATATTTGGTCAAGTAAGGTGTTCGAGTTTGCCGCCCTAGGGCAACCCTGAACGTATGGCTGATCGGGGATGGATTGTAAAAACCGATCCAATTCTCGTTTAAAACTTAACAAGGGTTCATCTAATAAGTAGAAACGTCGGAGATGCTCTGGCAAAATATTATACAGATTTGGGGCTCTGTTTAGAACGGAAGACGTTTTCAGACTCTTTAGGAGCTTGTTGTCTGACAAAGCATGCTTATGTCGCGGGATGCAAGTAATGCCTCTCCTATCACTAAGTGTGTATTCAATTCCTGGGTTTGGGCAGAGATCATGAAGACATTTGAACACGTATAAGATGAGGTATCGCTCGTACCTTCGTTGTACACTGTACATTTCGAGAAGTTGGAGCCTTGACCAATAATCTAGGTGTGTCATACCTGCAATACGACGCGT
>JAAGOF010000088.1:455988-533021 GCA_010645155.1 Tigriopus japonicus | reverse complement strand
TATTCAATTCCTGGGTTTGGGCAGAGATCATGAAGACATTTGAACACGTATAAGATGAGGTATCGCTCGTACCTACTATAAGAAACTGTGCTAACCACGCCACGTCTCCTCTCGTTATATATAATAAATATATGAATTGTATTGATGTATTGTTATTTGTGAAAAATTTAAGATTTTGTGTAACATCAAATGTGATATTTAATCTTACAACGAGGTATTAATGGCATATCTTGCAAATCCTTGACTTCTATTCTGTGTTGATAAGAAATTGGTTTAATTTTGCTGTAAAAGTTGTTAGAGCATTGGCTGACACAGGGATTTCTTGAATTTACCCTAAAATCCTAGAAATCCCTGGTCGGCAACCAAGGGAAAAAGGCACTATTTTCTTTTTTAAGGTTCTTTTGTTGAGGTTGGATTGCCTGACCCTTCAATCCCGGAAATTTAAATGAATGTAAGCAAGTGGATCATTAAATTTGCTCCCTTAAGTGAGTAAGCCTGTCCCTGACAACAATGAGTAAGCCTGTCCCTAACAACAATGAGTGAGCCTGTCCTTGACTCTGTCCAGGCCATTGTAAGGGTTTTAAGACAGATGGTGAAGAAAACAAGGATAAGCAAATATTTAAATTGGTAAATATATATAAGCAAATATAAGCCAAAGGTGTTGGCTAAGAAATCACAAGGTTTTCAAGACTTTCTAAAAGTAGTACTAAGTAAGTGCTTAATGACACTGTCTTAAATTGGTTCTTTGTATCCTTTAAATTTTTTGAAGGTTTTGAAGTTCAAAAGTACTACCGCATTTTTAAATGCATCTTGTTAATTAGTTCACGGACAAAAACAGTTACATAAAATTACTTAAAACGAACTCAAAAGCAAATGTTTGAATATTTAGTTTGTCTCAATTATGGGTGTGTTTAACCAAAAATATTGTCGAAATCTTTTCAACTCTTGGTCTAATTTGATCGAAAAGATCTGTTGAAAATTGATTTGCAGGATATATTTCACCAATATTTCAGAACAGTCCCGACCTGAGTGCACTCGAATGTTACAACAGACCACTCAGTTATGTGTTAAATTCAAGTCAAATAAAAACATATTCATCAGCCGATCAGTAGATTTGATCTACCAATGAGTTACTGTTGGCAGATCTGTACAACCCTTGTATAGTGGGTTGTCAGGAATAGTGTTTAAAAATTGTCCAATCCTGTCTTAAATGCTGTTAGAGGATCAGCTCCTAAATATTCCCGACGAAGACAACAATGAAGGAGCCCGATAAAGAAGAGAGGAGGACTTCATTGTTCGAAGTAGCCTGGATCCCTTTGGATTTGGAGGAGCTCTCAGAGCACAAGTAAAACCTCTACAATCCCTACCTACAACTGACCTCAAATCCAGGACAGAGCCCATGAATGCTCTTGAAAACATACAGTTCAGATACAGAAGCTCATGGGAAAGAAGCGTCATCAGAACACAAGGGACGTTGGCTCTAACGAGAAAATTCAAAAAAAGTCAAGCAACCCAAAAGTGCAAGAGAAAACTTGGAAGGGCTTGAACATATCTTGTTTTGCGATACATTGTTGTCATGATCTACATAAATTGATTGGAATATCGAATTTGGGATAACTTGAACTTCCTGATTCACGGTGTCCACGACAATGCAAACATTTGAAGCTTCAAAAAAGCCAAACAACTTGAGCGAGTTGACGCTTCTTCCCCAAGAGCTTCTTTAGCATCAGATACCTTTCGTACCTTCTTTGACCTTCATTTCATCATTTCCTATTTCATAAAACACGAAAACCCTTTTAACTGTTCCAATGAGAATTGGGTTCTTAGATATACGTCTGTATGTTCGGTTCCAAGTTTGGAAAACAACGAAAAAATGACCAGTCAATCTTATTTGATCAAAAATATTCATTTCTCCCTATCCTCGTCTTTTTGAACATTTGATTATCATTTCTTTTAAATCAGATACACGGACAAAGCCCTCGGCATTTCAAGTTACTCAATAAGTAAGTACGTGTACTATACGGGTGTGGTCAGTCAACTTTAATTTAGACCTTCCTCAATTCACATTCATCGCCTCTGTTGCATCAATTACCAAAAATTGAAGAATACCAGGTACGTGTCTTCACAAACCAAGCCTTTCTAAGGGGCCGCAACGTAAGCTAAAAAACAGTTAATTGCCATAAACCTTTCCAAATGACGAAAAATCCCATGCAGAGGTGCTGTAAAGTGAAGTTCAAAAGAAGAATCTTCTTTCTCCTACGTTTTTTTCAGGGTGTTATGGTTCTTCTGGACAAAGATGGAGAGTAATCGAAGTTGCAATCTAACTGCATCATATCGTATCAAACCACACATGTCTCACTAGTTTCTTTTCTCAGGCAAGTAATTGCTGAATATTATATCTATGCCAAAAAATATTACATGCGAGCAAATAGCTTGCAGAGCTCGAAAAAATAACATCCCCCCCAAAAACAGAGCTAAAACGGGTCGTATTAAATACACTAATCGGTGTATTGGACCATCTCTAAAGGGACATTTAGCTAATTATAATGTACACTACAAATGAATATCGAATTAAATAAAGTTGAGTCCTAAAAAAATGCATCTAGTATCTAGTCAAAATTTTAAGCCATGTAATTGGTCAACTTTCAATTACAAAACACATAAAGAAATCTTAACAATGGTTACTGACCAAAATACAAATTTAACATTCGGGTAACATTTGAATTAGTGATGGACCAAAAGGGCTCATAACCGAAACCGAAAGTTTCGGCCGAAAGAGGGCTTAACCGAAACCGAAAGCACCTGATTACAAAATTGTTCAAATGCAAAATCCGCCTTAAAAATTAGAATGCTCATGTGTTTGATGTTGGGTAGTCGCAAATTTTGAAAAATCGGAAAACTTGAATTTCAAAGGTTTTTGGACCAATTTTTTTTCGATTTTGTTGTCAAACTCCATTTTATATAGTGCTTGTCTGCTTTCGATTTTGGAAGGCATAACCGAAACCGAAACCGAAATTTCGGCCGAAAGCGCTTTCGGTCCATCACTAATTTGTAGGGACGGGCAAAAAGTGCAAATAATCTTACCCTTTTAGTTACCAAAAGTTGCAAAAAAATGTGCCCTAAAGTGCAAAACAAAGTGCAGGAAAATGTTGAAAGTGCAAATAAATATCAAAAAGTGCAAATAAATGTCAAAAAAGAGCAAATAACTTGCATTTGCACTTAAAACGTCATTCCTGGAGTACCCACGGCTCCTAATTGAGCAGGAGAAGTCATTTACAAGTTCTAAAGACATTTGAGACTCGTTTGAGGTGAAGAGACAATGCTGCACAAGTAATAGAGTTCTATTAATTAGGTCACTAGCAAAAAGGATGTAAATTCATGAAAAATACTCTACTCTAGTCTAGCTTGAAATTGAGAAGAACACGTATTTCAAATTTGAGCCCAATCGAATTACGGAGTGAAAAGTTATGCCTTCTCAAACTTATGTACTGAAGAGAGCATAGAATGAATGAACTCGCCCTTTTGTGGTAAAACGCTTACCACAAAAGGGCTAGTTCATTCATTCTCGGCAGGATTTGCACTGAACTTTGAGCGAGCATAACTTTTGTCTCCGACGTTCGATTGAGCTGAAAATTGAAATACGTGTTCTTGTCAACATATGCAAGGTCTCATTTGCAGAAGAACGTAATTGAATTGTTCTTACTGGAAATCATTATTCTCATTGCTAGTCTCCCACTCCATGATTCCAGTGCTTCTTGTTCACGTGTACCTTGATTTGTGAGATTGTCTCCCTTTTTTCTCTTTTTTTCTCTCCTCTATAGCCTATACTCTCTGTTACACACTGTGTTTTTGAGTGGCATTCAACAATAAACAATAAATTGGCCGGACCGTTGGCGCTCGCGGGCCACACCATCCCTAATGGCAAAGAATTTCTAGTATAAAATTCTACAATCTACTTACCCTACATATGCATAATCAAGACATGACAATGACAGATCCTCTCGCGGGCCAAGCGAAATCAGCTCGCGTGCCAGGGTTTGCACACCCCTGCTTGAAATAACTACAGATATGCTATGCAATTCGTCTGGTTTGTCAAAACAAAAGTTTTCTTATCATCAAAGTTAACCCTTAAGATTGAGAACTTATCACAAATCTTTCGTACCCCTGCTGAAGGAGGATAGTCGTAACTTTTCGTAAGTCCCTCAATAATTCCTTGAGGAACTTCACTAGGAATTCATTGAACTTTCGTTAATATCCCGAAGACTTTTGAAATTCTACTCAGATCTTAAAAAAGCAAATCACTGAAAATTAAGCTGTACCCATACGACGCCAACAAAAGAAGGAAGCCATTGAATGCCCCTAGTGGTTCATTTATTTCTCATGACGATTTTAATCAAAGCTTAATGTGCTCGAAACTTTGGACTCGATTTTATCTTTTCCTTTCAAAAAGACCAATTCCATAAGGACAAAACATTCCATAACCGTGATATCGCGGCCGAGTTTGGAGATCAATTTGACTGCCGCGTTTAGAGTCCCACCCGTGGCCAAAAGATCATCCACGATAACAACACGAGCTTTCTCAGGGATAGATTCTTTCTGGATCTCAACCGAGGCTTCTCCGTATTCTAATGAATAAGAGGTTCCTATGGTTTGACCTGGAAGTTTTCCGCTCTTTCGGACCTGCAAAGAAACGATGGTGCTACAACCGGATGATGAGGCACAATCTGTATATTTTCAACTTACCGGAACAAATGGAACATTGGCTTCAAGAGCGATGATTGGCCCCATGAGGAATCCACGAGCATCCAATCCCACAACAACATCAATTTTCCCTTTCAAAGATCGACCTTTTCGGATGAAGACTTCATTGAGAATTTGTGAGCCGTCTAAATCGGCGTAGAGAGAAAATATATCCAAAAAGTTGATGCCAGGTTTAGGGAAATCGGGATAGGACTTCAGTTTGGCCTTGAGAGCATCCACCAGTTCTTGATCAGACTTTCCGCTGTATTTGGTCATCTTCAGAGGTACAGAGTCTGCTTCAATGTATAAAATAAGGGAAAGTTAGGTAGAAAAATATAAGAAAATCCTGAGCATTGAGGCAAAATGTGCTTTTTAAAAAGGGAAAGATGATGATCGAATCGCATTCACAGCAATTAATAGTGACGTCATCATTTTTGGCGGGAAAAAAAGTTCGGAAGACCTGTGTTTCTGATGAGCGTGCGAGGTAACTAAAACGAAGGTTTAGGCCTAGTGATTGCAACAATGCCTTTCTGATCAACAAAAATTGAAGTTAAAATAGCAATTATTGACATTGTTTTTGCAAAAAAGTATGTTTTGTTGCTTTTATCTAAAATTTCGTTACATAAGTTTGAGGGTTCTTCCGAACTTTGAAATTAGGAATGCCCGACTTTGAATAACAAGATGGCCAGAGGAGATCGGTGCGTGGGGCAACTAAACCTAAAAACATATAATTTGTTTAATTGAAGGCTTCCAATTTCTCCATTTGTTTTTAAATTACTTTGCAATACTTCTCAACATACATTAACCATGCCATTGCCCATAAATGCAACTTTTTCGAAAATCTGACCCTTGAAAACTGAGATTTTTTTTGGCAAGCCTATACTGCTAACGGCAGCAGGTCCGTAAAATGACATGGTAACAACTCCCCTCCTTACAAAAAGAGCATTAGAGGTTGTTCATCATTCAAATTTTTGCACACTTGTTACACAAACATGACCCTTCTCGAAAAATGTGAAGAGATTAGATAAAATCCTTGAAATAGAGATCCAAATGCGAAGGCTTACACGAGACTTTCTTGGACACGAGCCTTGATTCTCTTGGAAGCATCATTAGTAGGGCCCGGAATTTTTTTTGCTAAAAAGTGACAAAATATTAAATCTTTAATTTCTTCAAAAGCCTAAATATTTGAAAAGTAGGCCGGATATTTCAAAAAAAATTGACAACCCCAATTTTGGTATTTTCGTCTTTGTGCACCAATTAATTTAATATACTTTTGGTAATTTTAATGTAATGGGTCGTTTTTGGAGGCACACTTGACACCTTAGTGATATAGCAAAAAAATAAGCAAAACAAAAGAAAAGCAAAATTTGGTTATTCTGTATTTTGCATTGAGCAGTCAAATGATTGCTTATTTTGCTCCAATTTTCCTGGAATTTTTTTTCTGTCCTAAAAATCAAGAAAATTTTTGATTTTCCCCAAAACAGCCAAAATATTTGAAAAATCGAGAAATATTTTTTAAATATCTTATACGATATATTTTGACGAGAGTTGCCAATAACTTGTTGCTATTTTTTGGCTTTAAAATGTCAAATTTGACCAAATATATGTCTCAATTGCAAGCGTTTTTTTTAAATTGTCACTTTCACATTTATGATGTATTACGTACATGTTATGATATTATGAATTCTGGCGCAAGTTGCATCTTGCAACTTTATCTGAGCCCCAATAATAGATGTGTCACATATCGTCAAAAAAACTCAGGTCATATTTTCATGTGGCCCAATATGAAGATGATGATATGAAGAGTTAATGAAATGAAAAGTAAAATGTAAGAAGATGAAAGTTATTGTTTTGAAAAGGGCCAGCTGAACGAAGCATTTGACAAAGATTATAGAACATTTTTATAACATAAATGTGACCAAATGCGTTCTATGATGTAGAGAAAATATCACTGAAGGGTAGGTTCTACCCATAACAACGAAGGAGAATTTAAAGAAATATTGGTTCACTGTGCAATATTTTATGGATATCTGGCTCCCAAAACCAAGGTTTCAGTGAAAAATCACGAAAAGTGCAAAAAGTACTCGAAACGGCAAAAACTAACAAGTGCACGTAATGTGAGTTGCCGTTGAAAGAATTATGAAGTAATCTTTTACTTTGGTCCTTTCCAAAAATGCCGAGGCTACAAGCATTCTGACATATTCTGCCATTCGTTCATCAGTCATGTATTTGTCTACCAACAGAATGTAATGCCAACTGATTTCAGAGTAAAATTTCTAAACTTGATGGCATTGATTAATATTAGCATTAATTTGATGTCGATCAAACGTACGGGCGAGATTCTGTCTTTGGATTTTCTCTTTTCTGTTTGCCGCGCTAATTTGAAAAGGCTACAAAACGCCGCTCTATTGTAATTGTTGCTTTAACCTTATAGAACACCATTAAAGATGCCTTTAGGGATATGAATCTTACCGTCACGAATGTCTTATTTCACTTTTTCCAAGATGATTCTGCCCTCCAACTGCCCACGTTTTCTGCTCAGTAACACAAAAAGCCTGTTTGAAACATCAACAGGCTGTGAGGTTCAGGTCATGTTTAACATCATGTGTCCACAGACGTGAAATCATTTGAGACGAGAGAGATGTGATGTTAAGCGAGCGTCACACCATTGATAAGCAGTAGTGATGGACCGAAAGGGCTCATAACCGAAACCGAAAGTTTCGGCCGAAAGAGGGCTTAACCGAAACCGAAACCGAAAGCAACTGATTACAAAATTGTTCAAATGCAAAATCTGCCTTAAAAATAAGAATGCTCGTGAGTTCGATGTTGGGTAGTCGCAAATTTTGAAAAATCGGAAAACTTAAATTTCAGAGGTTTTTGGACCAATTTTTTTTTTTTATTTTGTTGTCAAACTCCATTTTACATAGTGCTTGTTTGCTTTCGGTTTCGGTAGGTATAACCGAAACCGAAACCGAAATTTCGGCCGAAAGCGCTTTCGGTCCATCGAAAATGACAAGCAGTCTTGTCATTTTTTTTTGACATAGTTTGAATGGTTTTGGCAATGTTACTTTTTTGAAAATTTGTAATTAGCTGAAACGAAAAAAATAGCCTTAAATTTTCCTTTCGCTTGCATGCAATCAATGATTCATAGGGTTGCATAAATAATGCAAATAAAACGCCAAAAATACATCAAATGTTGCACCAAAAATGCCAAAAAATGCAACAAGAACACGCAGTTGAGAAACATTAGGACTAAATTTAATTTGCATCATACACAAATGAAAATTAAGGGCCATAAAGTTCGTTAAAAGATGCATTACTCTTGGTTTTTCTTTAAAAAAATATGAAGTTAAATTGTTGTTAGTGAAGTAAAACTTTGCGTTTTGAGTCTGAAACACTTGCACTTGCAACATATTTCTTTTCACACTTTGATTCTTTAAATGCAAAACAATTGGCAATACTTAAAATACAAATGTCACAGAGAAATTTTAAGCCTTTAAGCTAAGTAGTTTTCTAACATGGTGCTCAAATCTCCTCCTCTTCCTTACTTTCAATATAGCTTTCATCCGATTAAAAAATTGTCCCTTGGGAGTGAGTAGATGTGATCTATCATGAAAATTTCAACTGAAAAATGATGTGAGCCAAGCCTTCCAAAGGGAAGATGAAACATGATGTGAAAAATGTCAAAGTCAAGAAAGTGTCAATGTTTTAAAGGAATTTGGTAAACAATCAAATCTCAACAAATAGGCCGATAATGGAAATGAAGGAGAAAAAAGCTACCAAATTTCGTTAAGAACGACAAAAATGCAAATCAGCCAAAATGATGAAAAAATGCAAATCAGCCAAAATGATGAAAAAATGCAAAAAAAAAGTGAAAAAGTGAAATAAAATGCATTTTCATGAAATGTGCAGCCTTCATGATTTTTGTTCCTCATGATCGCGGAACATAACGATGCAGCCATAAAAACTTAAGGATATTTTATTCCTTGAATAAAATTTAATTCAAAGGACTCTTTATCAATCTCAGAACAAAGTGCAGTCTTAAAAACCAAGTTCTCGGTGTTTTCATTCATAGACAAGTAGGATCTTGTGCTTTACATTGAAGCCATTACGCAATCAGATTATCTCGCTTGCCTAATTTCTTGTACTCTTCAGTGGAAAAAGCAAGCCAATCAGCTTCTCATGATGTCTTCTGGACACTCTCAATAAACATCTAAGGAAACAGATTGATTGATTAGCGTGTCTTAATCCAATTGACAATGGTTTGGGTGAAAGAGTCCGAGTCCCGACGGTTTGCCCGTGATTGCATGGCAAGTGTGGGATGTGAAACCAAAGTGGCAGAAATGGTATCAAATCTGTTGATCACGGCAGATATTAAGGGGCACAAAAGTCATGGACTCAACAGGTGCGTTCTTAAACTAAATTTAAAATTGAGATTTGTCGATAAGGACTGCTAAATCCATTGAGCAAAAGAAATAATAGTATAGTAGCTATTCTGCTCGCTTATCTGCGTCCCTTTGACTTCTTTACCTTCGATTTTCGCTAATCACGCTTCATGTCGATTGAAATCCTTAAACTGGATTGGCAGGGTTAATCAGTTTAGCGGAAAAAACTGAAAAAGAGCGTATTAGGGAATATTGCAAAACATGTCTACGGTGTTCCAAATGGCTTTTTAGGCTTGACTCAAAAATACACAAAGATCATGGCCCTTTTTGGACCCACAATGTAATGGGGAACAACTTTACTTTTATTATATTATTTAAGTTTAGGCCCAGGGAAAAAGTTATATACCTAAAAACCTATTAATTAAAACATTTTTAATAAACTACGTATATAACCCACGGTTAGAGACCATTTAGTGTAGTTTTGAATTATGAATTCAAATTGAATAAAAAATCATTAAGCAACAGCTGAGTTTGGACTTTGAATGGTCCATTTTTGACCCCAAAAGGCCAAAAACGCTAGTTATATGAAAAAACAAATTCCCAATGATTTCATATAGCTTTTCAATATCGCAAAAATAAATGATTTTTTTGAGATTTGGAGGTTATGATAAAAATATTACTTAAAGGGCACCTAAAATACATTTTGCGATAAAAATCTTTTGCAGTATCAAAGACACTCAAAGTTGGGTAATACTTAGAAGTTTTGAAAAAATCGGTTAATGTTAAAAGTTTCGATTTAAGCCCATTTTGAAAATGGTCCTTTTAGAAATCGTAAATTTAATTATGAATCTGTTAGACATATTTTTTTGTAATTTTGGCAGAACACTGTCTAAATAATTATGAAATTTGCTTTCCAAAAATCTTGTTTAAGGGCATTTTAAGTGATATTTTATATTATTCTGAACTATTTTGACAAAAATTCCAAAACTCAAAAAGTTTTATTTATTTTGCGGCATTAAAAAGCTTTATGAAATCTTCGGGAATTTGTTTCTTATGAATGTAGCGTTTTTCGGCTTTTTTGGGGTCAAAAATGGACCATTCAAAGTCAAATAACTCAGCTGTTGCTAAACGAATTTTATTCAATTTGAATTCATAAGGTAACTAAATGGTCTCTAAATATAGGTTAAAATGGTTTGTTAAAAATGTATTGATTAATAGGTTTTTAGGTATATAACTTTTTCCTTGGGCCTAAACTTAAATAATATAATAAAAGTAATGTTGTTCCCCATTACATTGTGGGTCCAAAAAGGGCCATGATCTTTGGGTATTTTGATTCAAACCTAAAAAGCCATTCTGAACACAGTGTGTCATCAAGGGGGATTTGATTATTTCAGCTTAGTTAACGTTTTTTAATGGGTCTTTTGTTACTTATCTTATTTTCTGAAACTACTGTTTGAGATGGTATTCTACATTGAACTTTCCAATATTGTTAATGTTTCATATTTTCGTAGTAAACAGTCTCAATACATAAGTTGTAACTTCCATACGCATAAATACCAAAGTCAAACGATTTTTGATTATGATCATGCCCATTGAAAACATTTGTAAGTAGATTAATAAGTCCAGAAAAAAAATCCCAAATATTTTGACATTCCGATCAACTATGAGCTTTATACTGAGATGCAACCAAGTTGAGAAATAGTTTGCACTCATTTCAATTAGTGATGGACCGAAAGCACTTTCGGCCGAAATTTCGGTTTCGGTTTCGCTTATGCCTACCGAAACCGAAAGCAGACATGCACTATAAAGGGCAGAGTTTGACAACAAAATTGAAAAAAAATTCGTCCAAACACCACTGAAATTCAAGTTTCCCGTTTTTTTTTCAAAATCTGCGACCTACCCAACATCGAACACATGAGCATTCTAATTTTTAAGGCGGATTTTGCATTTATACAATTTTGTATTCAGCTACTTTCGGTTTCGGTTTCGGTTAAGCCCTCTTTCGGCCGAAACTTTCGGTTTCGGTTATGAGCCCTTTCGGTCCATCACTAATTTAAATGTCAACATTCAGACGAGGAAAAAATTGAAGTGAATCAAACTAGGTGATTTGTACTTTTACTTTTTTCGTTCTTGAGGAGAAAAAAGATGGCCGTCCTTTTCATTAGGGGAAAAATATCAGTGAACCTTCTTGAATCCATCGAAATCTTCGCGATTCGATGGCTGGTTCTGGTAGTGCAGGACAAGCAAAAAGTAGTCTTTTTTTATTATTTGGCCAAGCTAGAGACCAACTTCTTTTGCGCCTTGCCGAAAAACGTGCTTAAAAATGAACTGAAGTAATGATGTGTCAATTAAGCTCTCAACTAAAACTTGGCTTGATTTAGAATCCAAGTTTACATGAAAGAGGTTCAATCCGGTTTCACCAAGGCTAATGGACAGCCAAAGATATTGAAAGAAACCGTTTCTACCGCATGGGTGGACGGAGATTCATCTCTGGGAGTTGTGGTAAGTATTTCTGGTCTCTTTTGTACTGGATAGATCCACCTGATGCTTCACATTTACCAATCAGGTTGGCGAGTACTCTATGAATTTGGCCATCAAGAAGGCCAAAGCCACCGGCATTGGTTGGGTGAGTGCCAAGCGGTCTAACCATTTTGGCGTGGCGTCCCATTACTCGGAGATGGCCATGAAGGAAGGTCTTTTAGGAATGGCCTTTACCAACTCCCATCCTCTCATGGTTCCAACCAGGGCCAAGGAGCCAACATTGGGCTCAAATCCCATCGCTTGTGCCGCGCCAGGTAATAATGTATTGAATTCAGGGATCAATGGACGTTTTCGTGCTATGACGGAACGGATCGATCTTTTTCCCCGATATCGAGTGTTCAACTTAAAGAGGGAAATATATTTATTTGGTTTTGCGATCAAGGGGGTCCTTGTGTGATTGGAGAAGGCAGTATTGAATCTAAAAAAAGGATGGGTAGGTGAACTGTTGCGAGAGTTAAGAAGAGCAGTGGGAAGAAGGACAAATGTAATTTAGATAGCCATCCTTTAGCATAGAAGAGAAGTTACGTTTCATAACTGATTATTACTTAATGATTCTATTCCAGAGGATGGCTTTGATAATGGTACTTACTAGTAAGTACCTAAATACTGCATTGAGCATGCCCAATGAAATTCCAAATGCCTTCAACAACTCGTCTCTTCCCAATGGGTTGGTGAAAAAAACCCTCTGATGTTGCATTTAAACTTTACTCCTCTAAATGCTTGTTTGCTTTCGATTTTTGTGGACTAAACCAAACCGAAAATATCGCTGAAACTTCGATTGGCAGCCTTAACTGTTTTTCCCTACAACTTATTAAAAATGATTCAATTTCAGGGGTTGGGAAAGATTCATTTTCTTTGGACATGGCTACCACTTCGAAGGCTGCGGGCAAGATTGAACTGTTTCGCCGACAGGGTAAACCTATTCCAGAAGGATGGGCTGTCGATAGGTGAGTAGTTGGTTCATTAGAAATAATTCAGAATATTTCCATGGTTCTTGCAAAACTACTATTGACCTAACAAGTCAAGTCTGAAAAACTTTTAGTAATGGGAAGTCGACCACGGATCCGGAGGCGGCTGTCCGGGGTCAACCTAAATTGATGCCTTTGGGTGGGATCGAAGAGAACTCGGGTTACAAAGGTTTTGGCCTAGGAATGATGGTTGATATATTTTGTGGTAAGAAAGTATTCTAAATCTCAAAATCATTGTCAGTGACATTGTTTTATAGGCGCCTTTTAACTCGGGGTTGTTTCTGATTTATTTGATAGGAGTTATGTCTGGTTCTGGCTACGGACCGTTTATGGCTAAATGGATGCCTTTGACGAATATCTCTTACACGGATGAGAAGAACTTCGGACAATGCTTCATGGCTTTGGATCCTAGTTGTTTTGCTCCTGGGTTTGAGGATCGCTTACAAGCTCTGCTCGACCATATTCGACAAATGGAGTCAATTGATCCCGACCATCCAGTCAAGGTTTGTAGGTCTTCCTATATATGGTCCATAGAAAAAGCAATACTAGTTTGAATGTTAAGAATAGATACAGGCGTAATAAAGATGGGCTAGTTAGTAAAATCTGGGTTTGAGACGAAACGCGACGACTTCTCTTCAAAATCAAAGAATGAACCTGTTTTGCATTACAAAATGCTAACTAATGATTGATAAAGTAGAATATGAAATTCTTTGGTTGTGTTAGGTGTACGCTGAGAATTGAAACCTAATTTTCCCTAGGTTCCTGGAGATTTAGAGCGAGAATCCATTGAGAAAATTCGAACTAGCAACGGATCCATCGACTACCCCGAGCAACTCGTCGCGTCTATGAAGGAAATGGCGATGAAAAATGGTATCAAACCAATGGAGATCATATCCTAGCGATCACATTCAAATGGATTTATTCAAATCAGTAAAACAAATAAAGTTGGCTTCAACAATGAAAAATATGAGAAAAGTCTTCTCGCGTGGGTCGAAACACATTCTTCTTAACAACAACTATAATCTCATTGGAAATCTTTCGACTTTTTGATTTTTCACTTCTGTCTCACCAACACCTTGTCCGTTAGGTTGACAAGGGCAGATTTGTATGGAGATTCAACTAAAGGCTCAATGGCCTGGACGGCGGCATCACAGTGTTGTTTGGCCAAGTCTCGAGTTTGGAGCAGACCCTTGGATTTTTGCACGAACTCGAAGGCTCGCTCTACATCTCGAGGTTGCGAAAATCGACGCTTGATCAGCGTCTCCAGTTCGGGAAACTCGGTGGAAGCAAATAAAACCGGGGCTGTGGCCAGACCAAGCTTCAGGTCAGCTGCAGCGGGCTTGCCTTAAGAATATAATGGTTATCATAAGGATTAGAGGAACAAAAGCCTGCCTGACTTCTCAAATCAAGTAACTCTTGACAAAAGGTCCCTTACCGAGGAGTTGTGATGAGGATTCAAAGTCCAGTAGATCATCGACTAGTTGGAATGCGATACCAATGTTCTTGCCGTATTTAAAGGCTTCCTCAACAAGTTCGGGCGAAGCCTTGGCCAGAATAGCGTTAGCTTTGCACGTGTAGGCGATCAAGGAAGCGGTCTTATTGAAGGTCTTATTCAGGTACAAATTGAACCGCTCTGTTTCATTCTCCTTGTTTTGAAGTTGCTGAAACTCGCCTGAAATTGTTCAAAGATATCATTGAACAGTTACATAAAAACGTGGGAGGTTGAAGGAAGTCTCGCAGAACTTTTTCGCAAAAAAATATTTGAACTCACTGAAACCTAGTCAACTTTGTCAACTCTTACCGTGAACAAGGTCCGCCAAAACTTGAGCTAACACTTTCAAGACCTCTTCATTTCGTAATTGAGCAAGAACTTTAGCACCAATTGCCAAGACATAGTCTCCACAAAGGACACTCCGGGTTGCATCCCACTTTTGGTTGACGGCTGGTTTGCCCCGCCTGGTCTCAGCATGATCCAGAATGTCATCATGAACCAAACTGGCCGTATGGATCATCTCTGAAATGATGGCCACTTTGCGCTGGCGATTGGCTGTTTCAGTCTTCTCCTCTTGGTTCATACACTGGTGATGGTTGTACGCGTGGCCTAAACATAAATCAGACCATACATTTTCAGCTCCTTTACGCACTTTCTTTGAGGGCAAGTAGCTCACCTAAGGTCATGGCGATGACAGGACGGACGGCCTTACCCTGTCCATCAAAGTAATACTTGGCCATCTGTCCCAAGGAGCCGAGCAATCGGTCCTTGGAGATCCCGAGTTGACCCGCGGCTGTTCTAAACTCCTCATTGCCCTTGAGCTCGAAGTCAAGCTCTTCGTGGATTTCTTTGAACATGGCCTCGAGGTCAGCGTGGACTAGCTCGTTGGCGTCGTGGTTTCCGGGCAGCGTCTCAACATGAGATCGGGCCTCAAGATGATTGTGATGCGAATGAGTAGCGGGTCGGTGATGAAGGGTGCTCACCATTCCCGTGGTGGAGGCTGCCCTGGTGCCCCCTAAAACGGACACAGTAGCCTCCACCACTTGTGTCTGGCGAAGAATTTGTGAGTACAACCGAGAAAACATGATGCACGAACCTCCTGTAATCCAGAATGGACCACAATTACTATTGGGTTATTATCATTGGAAGATACGGTGATTAAATTTATTCTTAATTATTTAAACCTTTCTCAGGGTAAGTATTGTTGCTTGAATGTATTGAATCTCAGAGCCTGGTTTATTTGACGTACACTTCTGCATTCAGAAGCGGGGGCTGTTTGTTACCTTGATTCTTGGTTCTTGGCACTGCCAAGCTATTTTCTAGGTTTCTTGGTCACTTGGGCCAGGATTTCACCTGTTGAAATCTCTGGCTCCTCGTTTTCTTCACCTTCCTTCACCAGCTTTGGAGTGTCAACTGAGACTGCTCCTCCACGGAGACCCCTCCGACCATCCGTGGATACCTTGGAGGACTTGCAATCGGATGGTTGCCCTGAGTGAATGGCTGAGGTGAGTAACCAACTAACTGACGGAGGAGGCATGCCGGAATAAACCTACCCAACCACCTGACTTCTTTTTACAATATTCGCCTCTATTCAGCAATTCAAAAACCAGACTGCGCGAGGACTCTTCCCAAGATTTGGGACCTGGCCGATTGTGTGGACGTTGGTGAGATAGATAGAAAGATACATAAAAGGAATGTACTTCTGTCCAACCAACTACTACAAGACTATCGTGGTTAGTGTACTGAATAATATTAAATGTAAATGCGTTCAGTGGTGAACAAAACCATTCAATTGGAGAGTTTACGAAATCGAACAATAGATTTGTATGCATGAACGGAGGTGACAATTATCGTAAGCGGCGAAAAGGTTCCGCTACGCAGCCATGGCCAAAACATATCAATGCCGTATGACGTCCTCAAACCTTCTCTAAACAAGTTAAAGTACGTTGGATACATTATTGTTTACTCGGAGAAAGACACAAAAAAAATTCGAAGAAAAGATGGCAACAACTCCTGCTTGCCTGTTTTTTGCTTTGCTTTTCTTCCCTTTTGAAGTGTTCCTAGCCATCAAATCCAAATAAGTAATGAAAATGCTAAAGCTTTTGAAATATTCTTATTCTTAGTTAGTGGAATGTAGTGAAAACTTTCAATCTGCTTCAAGACCGAGAAAAACAAAAAAATAAGACTTGAAATTTGACGTAAAATTGTTTGTGTGCATTTTGGGCGTTTGCTTGCATTTTCATGCATTTGGGAGACCTTTTGTCAAAATTAAGAGAAAAACGTGATTTTCAAGGGTTTCAAATGTTTTAGGGGTAAAATATGAATTTTAAAAAATATTAGGTAAATGCATCATAATTGATGACGGACGCCAAAAAGGGAGATCTTTTTCTGCAAAACATACTCGTTTTTTTCCAAAGCAAAATGATAGTTTGAAAAGTCTAATTTACAAAAACTTCAGCTTTGGAAATGTATTATGATTAGGGACGGGCAGAAAGTGTAAATAATCTTACCCTTTTAGTTGCCAAAAGTTGCAAAAAAATGTGCCCAAAAGTGCAAAACAAAGTGCAGAAAAATGCTGAAAGTGCAAATAAATGTCAAAAAAGAGCAAATAGATGTCAAAAAAAGAGCAAATAACTTGCATTTGGACTTAAAACGTCATTCATGGAGTACCCACGGCTCCTAATTGAGCAGGAGAAATCATTTACAAGTTCTAAAGACATTTGAGACGAGTTTGAGGTGAAGAGACAATGCCGCACAAGTAATAGAGTTCTATTAATTAGGTCACTAGCAAAATGGATGTAAAATCATGAAAAATGCTCTAGTCAACAATCTTCTGAATTTTTCATTCCTAAGGTGGTCTCATGGATGTATGTACCTAAAATATTGTCGAAATATATTTAGCAATTGTTTTATATGGCTTTACATCACTCCGTTTTTGTCCTTCAAGTTGTTCAAAAATAGACATTGAAAATTGAACAGAAAAATACCCACATGTGCCTAACAATTACATCAAAGAAAATAGTCATAAATGTGTTTTAAGCATGTTTTTAGTGACATTACTTCAATATTTGGCCCATGGCCTAATTACCAGAACTCAATTTCAAATGTGGCATTCATTGTCTCTTCACATCTATATTGTTTGTAGATCCTTCCATTACCATAACATGAGTTTCTTTAGGTTTCCTATATGTTGGTTGCATGCAATGAGATTCTTTTGTCTAATCTTTAGTTTAGTAAACAGGATGTTATAGTTAAAGCCAAGATGGTGAATAAAGTGTGAGGTTTGCGTCTGAAATGCACATATTTCTTCAAGGTGCTAAGAATGGTTGATTGCAAATGCAAGCTTTTTCGACTAGTGCAAAATTTGATCTTGAAAATAAAAATTCTTTCAAAAGCCACTACATTTTCTTAACAATTTGTCAATTTTGGCCAAAAACGTAAATAAAAAGTGCAAATAAAGGTGAAAAGTGCAAAAGTGCAGAAAAATGGGTTTATGTTACCAAAAATCTTTTTACACTATTTGCCCGTCCCTAATTATGATTTATGAGCAAACAAAATCTGTGGAAAGTGTCTTTTTCGTTAGGATTGAAGGAATGGAGGAAGTTACATTGAGATTTCGAAAAATGAAGGATTTTTAGGGGTTGGTTGGGATTTTTTAAAAAATTGCTACAAAGAATGGGATTCCCTTTAAAACATCAGTCATAAATATTCCAGGCATAGTAATAAAAGAAGAGTCTCGATGACTTTGTATTGCTTTCATCTTCATGTACTGTACATCAAAAATTTATCTCCAAAGGTTTTTTTCTAAAAAAGCCTTTTTTAAAAAAGGACAAAAGCAAAGCCTGAAGTAACAGGCTGTCAAATTAAGGATAAAGTGGCTACTCTCATCATTTCAGTCATAAGCCACTGGATTACTGAAAAGTAAGTTTGTGGTTGACCTATTCCTCCTGGTTCCCAAAAGTAATTCAAATCATTAAGAACCCAATCTTATCTTGAAAATAATTGTGGCCATCAAATCCGGGATGCCTCTCAATATTCGCTTTTGAGAGTAGTTTTGATACTTAAATCCTTTTTTTTCGGCCTGTCGCTAAGCCTCAAAAGAGAGCAAATCGTGCTTTGACTTAGTACTGTGAGACTTGTTCATCCTTTGGTCATCTATGATCCGGGTCTGTTAAACCATTACATAATCGATGATGAAAGTGCACAATTTCCTCAAATAAGACGCTTTTGGACTCATGAATAACTGGGATTTCCCCGACTTCAAGAAACGCACTAGTCCAAACGAGGGTCCTTCAACATGAATTGAGAATACCACTTGACTTGCTCCATCATTCAAAGGATGAGTGGCACAACAATCACTTGTTCAGAATAACCCTGATAACAATTTTAAAAGAAAAACTAGCGTTTTTGTTGACGCTAAGTTCTTGCTAGTGCAGACATTGTTCAATCAGGCCGAAACTTGTTTCTCGATGAACCTTCTTAAAGAGGGACAAGTCGATTCAAGTTATTGTTTGTTGCTGTGCAGTGCTGCGAAGAAAAATCCCCAAACCATGAGATCGTTGGTATTCATATTGACTTTGGCGATTGTGGTCGGCGAAACTTTGGCTGTGGAGGGACTCGATTTTGGGGATTCGTTTCAATTTGCCATAGAAACGAGAAGGGATTTTAATGAAAATTGCCAAGGCACCGTTGAATTACGGTCTCGAAAAGACTTGCTGGAGTTGTCACCGGATAATCATCCGAAAATAGAGAGAAGGTAACGACCGTCTACCGACTAATTGCTTTATAATTTGAAACATTTGGGTGGAAAATTGGGTAAAATCTTGCCTCTTTCATCTTTGTAAAAAGTTGAGAAATTTATAAGCCAAGATCATAAACGGAATATCAACCATATTTTTTATAACATGAAAATATTTATCTATTGTTGCCTTTTTTGCTCCTCCTGGCTTTTGCATATGTTCTTGATGGGGAGGTTTGTATGAAAAGATTGAAGAACGGCAAAAACAGTTCTGAGCGCCGCTAAACAATTTTGGGACTTAAGCTTTCTAGTATTCCAAGGAAGGACGGACAAAGTCAGGATTGAACTAAGGAGCAGCCTTTGGCAATGCTCATAAATTCATCTTAGGCCTTGAAACGTTCGAAATGCAACTTGTCCAGAAATGACACTAATGTAATGAGTAATGTGACGGTGTAGGCTAGATTCGAGTCCTATGCAAAATGCCTAAGCAAAGTCCTATGCAAGGACAAGAAGCACGGAAATCGTGGAGTGGGAGGCTAGCAATGAGAATTATGATTTCCAGCAGAAACGAACCATTTTCGTTCTTCTGCAAATGAGACCTGGCTTGCATTGAGAAGAACACGTATTTAAAATTTCAGCCCAATCGAACGCCGAAGTGAAAAGTTATGCCTTCTCAAACTTATGTACTGACGAGAGCATAGAATGAATGAACTGGCCCTTTTGTGGTAAAACGATTACCACAAAAGGGCGAGTTCATTCATTCTCGGTAGGATTTGCACTGAACTTTGAGTGAGCATAACTTTTGTCTCCGACGTCCGATTCAACTGAAAATTGAAAAACGTATTCTTGTCAACATATGCAAGGTATCATTTGCAGAAGAACGTAATTGAATTGTTCTTACTGGAAATCATTATCCTCATTGCTAGCCTCCCACTCCATGATTTCCGTGCTTCTTGGCAAGGACTATTATAACAGCTAGGGATGGGTCGGGCCAAGATTTTTTGGTTCCGTGTCGAGGTCGTTTTCAGATCGGATCAGTTCAATTCGGAACCGAAATGACAATTTTGGATCCGAATCTGATCCGGATCGGTGGGAATCCGGATGAATGACCGTTTTTGAAATAGAGGATATTTTGTTAATATGAAATGTATCTTTTTGAGGAAAAGGTTAAAAAACGGCCGGGAACAATGAAAGTTTTCACGCAACATTCATTCATATTTCATGAGTCGACTCCTTAGAGGTCGATACTGATCCGATTTTGAGCCATTAAAGCAGGGTTCGGTAAATCTCAAATACTATTCCTAATCCAGTTGTCCAGATCTGCCAACAGTAACTCGTTGGTGGATCAAATTTCGAATATACTGTATATCTAAATGTGGAATGACAACCTTTTTTGATCCGTTTCAGCCATCGACGAAATGTGGATGTTGTGATTGTGGGAACATGTTGCTTTGAATTGTTCAGCAAACCGTATTTTCGAGGATCGCGAGAACTTTACCTTCCAGGACAAACAGGAAGTTTACGACGTTTGGGATCAGTGACCAAAGTTGCGTGTCCATTGGCAAATAGTAAATGAATCTTTGTGATTAAACAGAATAAAATATTAAACAAAGAATACGTTGGGTCACTTCAAGTTTAGCTTTAGGTCTCAAACGTTCCCAGTATGGGAAATGGAGGAAGGGTATCAGAAATTGTAATCTAAAAAGTGATTTACTGCTTAAATTAGACAGGGGTCATAATGCTAAAAACAAAACAAAACAAATTTGATTTTTTTATTTTTTCGCTAAAATCATAGGAAAAAATGATGGAACTAATCATAATAACCAAAACCGTAGGGATGCCTCTACTTTTTTTGTTCGTGGTTTCCAGTGGGGCAAATTACCGTAGAGGAAGATTAAGAGGGCCTTGAAGACCTTCATTTTGCCTTCTTTGTTTGCATCTGAACTGGTTAGAGGTCGCACGAAAAAGTTAAAAAATCCGATGAATGTCGTAAAAATTTGCCCATGCCCGTGATGTGATGAAATGTGCACTAGTCATTAACCTTAGGACAGCCTTGCTGCCAGGTTTGAAATTTTACGACCGGCTTACAAAGAAATCTCGATTTAACGATATTGTCCGTCACCCCAAAACATTTCGTTAAATCAAGATTGATCGTTAAATCGAGTCGCTGTCGTAGGAGTCGTAGTAAAACGCTAACCCCTAAATTTATCGTTAAATCGGAGATCGTTAAATCGAGATTTCCCTGTACTCTTGTATCGCTCCTCTAAATTCAAATAAATGTGGACAAGTCATATTTACATGTACCGGCACTTGCGATACGGTTTTATGATACGAAAATAAAATGGTTTTTAAGCTTTCGGTCCTTAGATCATTCTTAGGTTTTTGAGACGAAATTGTGCAGGCGCGCCAAGATTCTTTTTTATCTGTTGATTTGGTTTCAAAGGTCTTAAAAACGCCCTAGTTAGAAACTCAATAGCATCGCATCAACAAGATGCCGTTAACTTGATGGGGGATTCCAAGGATTGTCTCAAACGTCTTCTCTCAGTCTTTGCCAATTCAGTTCAATACAAAAGCGTGACGAGTGAAAACACTTCAGTTTACCAAGAAGAACGAGTTGGCCGAAACTCCATCGCAATCAGGATAAGATACCATTGAGAGGACATTGATTGAGCACGATGACATCGCTAAGGTTTGCTATTATCGTTGCGATGTCATTGGAGAGTTTAGCCCTTGTGTCTGACCAAGTCTCAAGACCAACTGAAGCGTTCAGTCTCATGATTGGTGCCAGGGATCGATTGAATCGGGACTGCTCTGGGTCTATTGAACTCCAATCTAGTGGTCAGCGATCAATTTCATTACTTGCTAAACATCATTTCAAAATTCACCGAAGGTGAGGGGGGTTATCGTTCAATTTTCTATGATTAGGTAAATATTTTTGTGGGTGACTTTGCATCCATAAGAGATGATCGGCAACGGTACTTCAACCTTCTATCCAAGTTATTGATACTTATTGATACGAGGGATATTCAGACCAAAGGTAGACTGGGCTTGAAACTCGTTTCATGGCACGATTTTTAGTTCCATATTTAGAGTTTCAAATAAAGATGGATTTATTTGTTATAAGCAAATGTCATTTTACTTTCTACTGTTGGACAAACTTGCTCGAAGTTATGATTGAATTAGACAAGATATGTTGGGCTATCCTTGTACACATAGAAGAGGCGTCAAGAGCGAGCAACATGACAGAATGTCATGTACTTTTTAAAGCCTTCATCGAAAAGATGCCATCAGGGGTAGGTTTTAAAATTGGTGATTTTTTAGTCAAAACTTTTTCATATTGAAAATTATTAACCAAAAAATTGAAAATCAAACAAGAAAGAAGTAGAAAATTTGAAACAAGCATTGAATTTCCCCAATTTGGGGCCATTCTTAAAGCATTTTTCCCAAAAACCTCAAATATATGTCAATGGGAAATTGTAAGGAACTAAAATTTGTAAAGCTTCAATCAACTGAAAACGCAACAGGATTTAATTTGGCTGACCATTTTTTAAAATCTATTTGACCGGGTTATGCAAGGCATTTTGATACATTTTTGATGACGTCATCTTTTCATTCCAAAAAAGATAAACAAAGAATATCACTCAAATAATATTTGGCAAACTCAAAAGTTTTGCTACAGTTCGCAAAACCTGAAATATTTACTTTATTATTCAATGAAGAAATGAAAAATACTCCAGTAAATTTGCTTTATAATACAAATGTCAGTCAAATTAAGGAAGCCAGAGTGGCCTCGCATAGCAGCGCACGGTGTTCCGAATGGCTTTTTAGGTTTGAATCAAAATACCCAAAGACATCATGGCACTTTTTGGACCCACAATTTAATGGGGAACAACTTTACTTTTATTGTATTATATAAGATTAGGTCCAGGAAAAAAGTTATACTCCTAAAAACCTAGTAATTATAACATTTTTTAACAAACTATGTAACCCATATTTAGAGACCATTTAGTTATCTTATGATTTTAAATTGAATAAAAATTCATTCAGCAACAGCTGAGTTATTTGACTTTGAATGGTACAATTTTGACCCCAAAAAGCTGAAAAACGCTACAGTTATATGAAAAAACAAATTCCCAAAGATTTCACATAGCATTTCAATATCGCAAAAATATATGAAATTTTTTTAGTTTTGGAACTTATGTCAAAATAGCTCAAAGTAAGAAACAATATCACTTAAAATGCATTTAAAATACATTTTCCGATAAAAAATCTTTTGCAGTTTCAAAACCACTCAAAGTTGGGTAATACCTAAAAGTTTTGAAAAAATCGGTTAATGTTTCAAGTTTTGATTTTAGTCCATTTTGAACATGGTCCTTCTAGAAATCGTAATTTTGGATATGAATCTGTTAGACATATTTATTTGTAATTTTGGCACGACACACATCATAGCGTACTCTAAAAAGTTTTGAAATATACTTTCCAAAAATCTTGTTTAAGTGCTTTTTAAGTGATATTGTTTCTTATTTTGAGCTATTTTGACATAAGTTCCAAAACTAAAAAAATTTCATATATTTTTGCGATATTGAAATGCTATGTGAAATCTTTGGGAATTCGTTTTTTCATATAACTGTAGCGTTTTTCAGCTTTTTGGGGTCAAAATTGTACCATTCAAAGTCAAATAACTCAGCTGTTGCTGAATGAATTTTTATTCAATTTAAAATCATAAGATAACTAAATGGTCTCTAAATATGGGTTACATAGTTTGTTAAAAAAAATTATAATTACTAGGTTTTTAGGAGTATAACTTTTTTTCTGGACCTAATCTTATATAATACAATAAAAGTAAAGTTGTTCCCCATTGAAGTGTGGGTCCAAAAAGTGCCATGATGTCTTTGGGTATTTTGATTCAAACCTAAAAAGCCATTCGGAACACCGTGAGCGCGTTCTTAAAAGTGCCGAGTGTAAGTGCTTCCCCAGACGGCGTAGGTTCGAATCCTGTTGGGGATTGGATTGAAACTGTTGAGAGAAATGCTTTGAAGTCCTCCTCTCTTCTTTATCGGGCTCCTTCATTGTTCAATTTGTTGCCCATTAGTCTTCGTCGGGAATATGTAGGAGCTGATCCTCTAACAGCATTTAAGGCAGGATTAGACAAATTTTTAAACACTATTCCTGATCAACCTACTATCCAAGTGTTGTACAGATCTGCCAACAGTAACTCATTGGTAGATCAAATATCATATAAATGTTGATTTTATGCATTAACGTTAATATTTAATTTCCTCTACAGGGAATCTCTTTCCTTGTAGTGGTATTAAAAAATGTGCCCCCTTCCCCCTCCAAAAATGAAAAATTGTCACCCAAAATAGATTTTTTTTGTCAAAAATACCTAAAAACACATTTTTAGACAAAAACTGTGGAAAAACATTGTTCAGAAAAACAAAATTTAAATCCAGTCTCTTCTTATAATTTTTTCTTCACAAGTGTTCACCAAATATTAAAATATGAGTAAGGTGACATTTTCTTTTTGAAACGTGCAAGGGTAGCCCAACAAACGTTGTCTATTAATATCATAAATTTGTACAGGCTTGTGTAACAACAAAAGAGGTTTAAAATAGCATCTACTCTTGTGAGCTAAATCCTCATTCTTATTTTTACCTAAATCCATAAATCACGCATTTTAACGAGTTACAAGCCCAGTCTACCTTTACTTTCAATGCCCCTCGTGAAAAATCAATGTTCTTCCTTTGTTTTTAGTCATCGACAAAATGTGTTTGTTTCGAATGTGGGAGCGTGTTGCTTCAAGGCCTTCGAGAGGCCTCGATTCCGAGGTCGTGGACTATTCTTTCTCCCTGGGCAATCTCAATTCATGCGAAAGTTGGGATCGATTGAAAAGCGGCGGTGCCCCTCATTCAGAAAGAGAGCAGTTTGAGAGTTTCAATTCTTATTTGATCTATGAAGTTGTTGGAACGATTCAATAAAACGGAACAAACTGACACTAAACCTATCGATAGAATGACGTATGCTGACATTGAACTAATATTTTTGGGTTCTGAGAAAATTCTATAGTCATTAAGAAAACGTTATCATAGAGGTCACCACAGATTTCCAGACTTCTAGACGTCATATATTGTGGATGGTGTTTTGGCAAACTGTTGAGAAACCGGAATTTTTGTACTCTTTTGCCCACAGGGCGGATGTACGGAAATTTTTGTTGGACGAGTTACAGCTGTTGAAGAGCAAATTTTGAACGTTAAAACTTGATATTTCCGAAGATTATTACCTTAGTTGTGCCCAAACAAACAAATTTCCCTTCATGCCAAAGTTGTGTTCGTTTTGAAATGTTGCGATTAAATAATGGGAAGTTAACGTGCAGAATCAAGCCTCTGGTCTGACGGGTTATTCTTAACGCCCTGACCGATTGGGGCATTTGGAGGCTGAACAAGTGACCATGATTTCAACCCTACAAACGAACTTGTTTGGGCACAACTGCTTGGAAAATGTCACAGCCAAAGGTCAGCTGGGGCCTGAAAATTGTCCAACAAAATGTTAAGCCTGTCTGCCCTAGCGTCTCCTCTCTGCCAACTCTGTGCTTTTGCCAACCACTCGGTCGGTTCGTCTGACATCCAATTGTCTAGCTATCTATGAGGTAACTTCAAGACATTTTAGTGGAAAAACAGTGTGAAGATGTGTACTTCGTTTTTTCTTGTCCAATTGCATTATTCATGGAAGTGAATAATGTTATCACCGAATTTTGCTTCCTCAAAGAAAATCACCGGATTCACCCTGTGAAGATGCGGAGAGTGATGCTTTCACTCTGAAGTAAATACTCATACCGTAATTCGGTGCAGTTTTGCCTTCTTCTTCTGATCACATTAAAAAGAAAAGACATTAAATAATATTGACAATGCAACGTCATGGACTCATCCTGATCATGTTGATTACTTTCACGTATGTTATCGTTTCATCCCTCGCCACTTCTACTGCGCCTAACGAAGAATTTATGATAGTTGTCCGGGAGAAATTGCATCGGATTTGTTCCGGCTCCCTCGAACTAAAATCTAATACCAGCGCGATCTCATTAACATCAATGAGTGTCAATAAAATCAAAAAAAGGTAAGCTCTTTTTTAAGAAGTAGCCTCCATTTTCTTTGCAACTCCTTGATTATTTAGTATGTACGGCAAAAACGTACTTTAAAAAAGAACTGAGATAACCTTGCCACTTCCAAGGCAAAGAATGCTATTTTTGTGGCTTTCACGAATCAGAGCTTTCCATAAATGTGGCCTTACCTGTAAAATTTAAAACAGTTTTAGAAAGTTTTTAAGATCACAATGATATAAACAAGTTTGTTTCTGTTTCAGAAATCGACGAGACATGACTGTCTCAAATTTGGGCACATGTTGCTTCAAACTCTTTGAGAGGCCATACTTCCGAGGACGTGCGGAACTATATTTGCCAGGGCAAACTGGACATTGGCGTAGATTGGGATCAATTGCCAAACGAAGTTGCCCAAATGTCCGAAGCTGAGGATTCTAACAAGAGTGCAATATGCAATAGTTTAATTGTTGAGATTCAATATGCTTATCCCTTTCAATAACGTGTTATTTTAATAGAAACAACGACAACTTTTGCTTTGCTCGCTGTTAGGTGTAAAGCAAGCCACCTCTTAAAGAAACAAATAGTCCAAGTTACTAGTTTGAGGATAAGTGATGATATGTGGACCCAAATAAGGGACAGAGCAGACACACGTTAAATAAACCAAGAATTACATCCCATTTTTGGCACATGTACTATTTTCAATTTTAGGGCATGGCTATTTTTATGACACAACCCATGAAGAACCAACTTTATAGTCGTAGATAATTTTTGATTGGGTCAGAAGCAAGAACGAATCAATTCAAGAATAGTGGTTTTTGGTTTTTGGTTAAAAGTTAGATAGTCATAGTCAGAGAAATATTCCCTAAAAAGTTTAAACCTAGAACTGATAATCACATTATTGGCTTTATCAGTGATTCAGTTCATAAGAACCATGTTCACGTGGAAATTTCGACATCGTTGTTCTGTGCCCACATTCAACCCTTCAATAATAACGTCATTGACAACGTTTACCGGAAACTGGGCCAGAGAGATAATATATATAATGGTCGACGTTCTACCTTATTCCAGTCATTGTTTTTCAATTACTAGTTCCACATGGTGTTCAAGATGCAAACCTTTATCTTTGGGCTTTTGATGAGCATGTCTTTTCATGGAATCATGTGTCAGCCAAAGTACACCTCGATCCAAGAAATCATAGACGTTTCAGACATTGATTTGGCCACCGACTGCAAGGGACGGATCCAAATGATCAATCCGACCGATGGGAATCTAATTTTGAGCGGACCAGGGAATTTCACTAAGATCCAGCCTGAGTAAGATATATCATGGCATTGTTTAAATCAGAAGTAGCACTTTACATGTTGCAGATTTACTGTCGAGGTGGCTTATAAAGTGTTTGGAACCTGTTGTTGGGAGGTTTATTCCAAAAGTTTCTTTCGCGGTAAACGGGCCGAAATTCTTCCTGGAACAATTGGACAAGTCGCTAATCTTGGATCTCTACGAACCCTGCCTTGTCGAACAATTCTTGGCCCACAATAAAACTTTATCCTAATAGTAACTAGTTCGAGTTGTTCAGAGAACAAAAATAAATACATTTCAATATCTTGCGGAATGAGCGGCGCATTTCAAATTTGTTAAAAAAACCATTGACGCGTGCTGTTTGTGGGTAAATGCCCATCCTAGAAATTTTCCAATTCCATCGTAGATTCTTTTCACATCTGGATATCAAGCGACTGATCACTTGGTTGGTGAAACAATACAATGGACGAAATCCCAGGAATTGATATCTGATTGGTTTATTGTCCTGTTTTACTAACCATGTAATCAGGCGATCAACAACATTCAGTAGTCCATGTGTTAATCTCCATAAGTTTATTGGAACAAATTATATTTCTCACTACCATTAAAATGGTTCTGTTCTCCACAAACAATGTAGATAATGACATCTGTGGGCGTGGGGTGAAATTATCTTTTTGTTCAAGTCAAACTCTGAAGAGGTGCCCTTGGAACAGGTCTGCAGAAAAGTAACTGACATTTTTTTCCACAGCAAATGTCATAATAAAAAAGGCACAAAAAAAGACAAAAGTACCACTTATGAAATTATAGGCGTCAAAAAATTCTTTGGGAAAAGACAGTGTCTAGTTTTACAAAATGTTCCGTGGGAAACTACCTTACGCTCTATCGCCTCAAGAGAGTGTCATTATGTGCTTTCACAGGACTTTAATCCTTTTCATGCTCATGGCTTGTGTGCATCTTTCTAAACTATCTTCTGTCTCATTTGTTTACATTTTGGAGTACCAAAATACAACTAGAAAAATGGTATGACATCATGCACTTACCTAAATTATGAGCAATGGACATTATTTGTTTTTAAGCGATACACAGTTACAATCACATGGCCACCAAAGTTCATTCGAGTTATTTTGGACACGGTTTGTTGTTCTTGAAATTGTTGACACTGACGATCATGGACATGCTCATTGCTCAATCAGGCAAAGAAAGGCATGACTTAAGTAACATGAAATCCGCCATGTCATAGATTTCATAGACGTGCTTTGATCTTGGCTTGTAATCATACTCTAAATTGAGCATAAGTGATTTTTGTGATACGTCACTAAATTTTTAAATTAAAAAATATGATTGTTTTGACTCTTTAGTTGTAACATCTTGATCTAGTTGTCCTTGACTCAATGATAAACAAGTACCGTCTTAAAAATCTCTGAACAAAATCAGCTGATGGCAAACAGGGTTGATGTTTTGGAGAAACTTGGCCAAAGTGAGGTGTGGAACGCACTTGAAATGAGCGTTTCTCACATTTTCATTTGAATGTTGCACTCTAATTCTTTTGAGCGGCATAAAAATCGCAAAGAAAAGTCAAAAGGGGAAAATAGTTTCGACAGGAAAAGACAATTGCACCATAAGCCAATTTTTGTATGGTTCGATTAAAACCTGACTTTCACATTGAAAATTACAGCGGCAAGCCTGTTGTTGTGAATTTGATGATGTAAAGGCACCGTTGAGATGTCCTGACCGCGCTTGGCAACAGCCTTCATTAATCCTATGACCTTGTCCAACCAAAGAACGTATTAATTACAATTTTAGTAGATATGAAACTCTATGTAGTAGAAGTCCAGGAAAAGCTTAATCGAAGTTAAGAAAGGACGATGGACCATTTTGTTCATCGATCACTTTATTAGAAATGGAATGGTCCAGACTTTGGTCACCCTGAGATCGTTCCGAAACTCACATTGCCCCCGATGACCCATAAACATCCCCATTCTTCATGAAGTTGGAGGTATAAAAACGCATTTATCACAGCAATTATACTTTAACCCCTGGATCATATTTTAAATTGCCACATCCACATTTCCATCCCATCCCTTTGCCACGAGATACAAGCCTTAAAATTTACCTCCACCCCCTATACAGCTGTGGAGTAGCCAGTCTAGCTCAATCACTCCTCTCCTGCTACTACGTCAAATAGAATTCAGCATCCAGTACTCTACTACGTCACACTCGAACATAGATCTCAAATCCCAAATTCAGATCTGCATCGAGCCAGCTGAACAGAGCAGTGCCTCTCTTGAGATTTTCGGCGCAATTCCGCAGTTCAACCCATTCAAGGCCTCCTTCTCTTATTCTCCGTGACGTTTAGATCCCCAAAGGCAACTCCGGCCATGTGAACCTTAGGATGTCCCAGTGAGACTCTCAATCGCCAAGATGCCGTTGAGTGAACGCGAGAAACACGGGATCTCCCAGTTGTTATCCTCGGGTCTGTTCACCTCCTCAGACCTGACCTCCTTAGCTCAGACCGTTACAGCGCGCCTGATACTCCCTGAATCGAGTCTTGAGGCCATCTCGGCCATTATCTTACACACAGACACGGCCGAAGACCTCTTGAAGCGTCGCAAGGTCAAGAAAGAGGTCTTGTTTAAGTACCTCTTTGCCAATCGCGTTGAAGGCGTGACGGCGCAATCAGACAAGGCTGAGATTGTGACGCATGTCCTTCAATTTTGGCAGAGTCCCCGTTTAACTAGCCCAGCCAGTGCAGCCAGTTTGGCTGGTCTGCCTGAGCCAGATGATAGCCTGCCTGAAGCGCCGGCGCCTTCACGGAATACCTCCTACTCGTCACTGTGCAGTCTCAATTACGATGGTGTGGCGCCGGCTGGCCCAAATTTGGCTTTTGTGCTCAATCGGCGGGCTGGCGGCGAGGTGAGCTACATGGATGAGGACAGCGGGGGCAGCTCACCGCCCATCATGTTGCATCATTCTCAATCAGGCCATTCAGGCGGGGGAACGGCGGCTAGTAGTTGTTATGGTAGCGGCACGGAGAGTGGCGCCAGTGGATCGCCCCACTCATGCTCACCCAACGACGGGACGCTCAGTGGGCTGACCGGCGCCCATGGCCCTACCTCTTCAGGTGAGTTGTTATGATTGATTGTGCCCAAGATGATTGATATAAGTAGGATTGTGCCTGTCTGGAAAGATTGTCATTTTTACCTGTTTTGGCTGCTCTCTCCTATGACAAATTAAAATATGCAAGAGCAAGAAATCTATTAATAGTTGCAGTGCTAGAAAAATATGTAATCTTCTAGGGAACTAAATTAAATCTTGTTTGAAAAAGATCATGGATGAAAAATCACTTCAAGTTTTATATTTGAAATGTAAAAAAACCGTAATGATGCCCATTTATGATAGTTTTTTAAGATTTACCAACTTCTGTGTATCCTACTGATATTTCCAATCAAGGGCTAGTTTTTTCCTCTGTAGATAACTGGCTTTTGACATTATGATAGGTGTATACACATACATTTTATTTGGCTCTGGTTGTAAAAAACAAAACTCCGCTATAGAATGAATTCTATCAATTCATTGACGGCGCAACAACTTTCCAAAATATATATGCTTTCATTTTTCATTAAGAGAGTAAAGCACTCCATAAGAGTCTATAAGAGACGTATTGCCCTCACATTTCAAATTGGTTCTTAAAAATCTTTTTTAGTTGGTTCACTTGTGTGAAACACGATTGACAACTAGTAGTAGTAATGCGGCCAAATAATCAATCGTAGTTGTTTTTCCAAATAACTTAATAACATTTTTCGAGTCAAAAGCCGATCACGACATTCTTTTTTACATTTTGTGAAGCCAATGAAAACTTGGTAACCCTTAGTGACCTTTCTTGTTCTTAAGAAAAACATCAAAAAGCTCTTTTTCTTATCCCAAACTTGATCTTGCTTGCTTCCAGAGATCCAAGTCCAAAACCTGGCGCACACGTTTGTCAAATGGTTTTACGATTCGCTGAACCAATCCCTGGCCTCGCCCCAACCTTCCCCTTCGTTCCAACCCGATCACTTCTTCCCGGATGCCTCGGCCAAGATCTGCCTCATGAACCAGACCTCGAGCCAACCGCCCAACGGCGCTCAAACCGCCGCCGGCATCACACCCGAAGTCATGCACATCGCCCACGACGGATCCGCCGTTTGCAGCGCCATCCTCGACATCAGCGCCCGCTTCGGACTCACCTACAATCCCAATCTGTGCTCGGAAGGCGTGCGCGGTTTCATGGACCCGCACGGGCTAGTCATCGTGTCCGTGTGCGGCACACTCCACCGAGAGGCCTCTTGTTGCGGCACGTTTCACCACCAATTCGGATTGGTCCGAGATTTGTCGTTCGGCAACAACTGGAAGATTAAGTTCATGCACGCCCTGTTGACGGCCAAGACGGCCGTGGAACAACTGCCCATTTTGGAGCAGTTCCCCATGGCCTTGAGCTCGGAACGGGAACTTGTGGCAGCTACGTCGTCCAGGTGATACTAATTGGAAGTCCTGGTTTTGTGGTGAGGAATGACGGATTGTGATAATAAACGAACCAGCCAACCAGACACCGGGAAGCTCGTATTTACTAAATGTAGGAATTGAATAATAATAATATTGATATACCAACAACTAAGAGGCGTTATTTGTTTATTTCTATTAATTTCATCATCATTATCGAGCCATGGAGATGGCTTGCTCGTCACCCTCTTCCATGAGGGCCATGGCCAGATTACGGGATAGTTCCAACCGGATTTGGGGCTCATGCTCTTCAAGCAAGAGTTTCTGTTTTTTGGGCAAACTTTCGTCTTTAGAGATCTCCTGAAAATGACCACCAAGGAAGCAATAAGAAAAAAGTAAGACCCTATCATCTATTTTTTCGAGAACGTACCTGTAGGCAGTGAAGTAGCTCGTAGGTTTGCTCCGAGGACAACAGGACCTCATCCTGACAACTCACAAATGGGAGAGCATCAATTAAAAGCGTCACCCAAAAATATTTGGGCGCCATCCTCGACCACATCAAGGAATGAAGCAAGGAGGCCGCCGCCTTAAAATCCTGCTCTTCAGAGCACAATCGATGGAATTCACGATATTTAGCCAAGAACGTCAATCGATCCGACAACACCATGGACGAGCCCAGGTGATCCAGGAGATCCGCCGAAGTAAACGAGCCCTCCTCACAATACTGCAACAATAATTGATCCGCCAAAAACGTGGTGAACTGGGCGTCCTGAGATCGCAAGGCCCACGCCATGGCACTTCCAATGCGTTTCTCTTTCAAGGCCTTCATGCCCATGACGCGACACGTGGAGCTCACGATGGAATACATGCCCCTTTGATTGGCCATGGCCATGATCTTGTTGGCCTTGGTCTCCGTGTCCAAAGGAATGCGTTCCAGAAGCAATTCTAAACGATATTTGCCTTGGGTGGGACAGTGATCCATATAGAGAGCACCCACTTGCCACAAAGATCGATGGGACATGAGGCACGTGGCGTATTCGAGGATCAAATACTCCCGGAGACTGCCACAAGTATTGGCGGCTGCAATCGCGTCTTCGGGATTGGTCTCGAAAGCACTGGGATCGGTATGGTAGAGCAAGTCCAGGAGATGAGCGGGGAACCAATGGTTATCGAGCGTGGAACTCAGTTCGTTGATCACTTGGGCCATGTCGGATTCCATGACGGCCAAAAGGATCGAGTCCAAGGCGGTCATAGCGCTGAGACCGCCAAATTTGTTGATGGCTTGTTGGGCGTGGTAAGACAAATCGTAGGATTTGACATCGGGTTGGGTGAAGAGAAGCTTGCCGATCATCCATTGGTACCAGGTCTCACATTTGTCGGCGATCTCCCCCAGAGCTTCCTCGGATCCGGACAAAACCAGGGCCAAACGATGAAGTTCGTGACTGGAGGCGAAATCGCCCTCGTCCAAACGGGAATGGACCTCTTTTTGCCAGTGCTTGAAGCGGAACTCAAAGTCCACGGAGCTCATCATGAGTTGTGGCGAATAACGGGGCATTTTGCGGATCAATTCGTCCAAAGAGGCGAACGCTTCCGTGTGGCCGAAATCCGAATGAAGACGCAACAACTTTTGAGCTTGTTCGGTTCGACCTGAGCATTGGGTATTTTAAATAAATTATATCGGAAAAGACCAGAGACTCGAACAAACCTTGGAGAAGAAACAAGAGAAGGGCGTCCCAGAAATCGGCGTGCATTTCGGGTTGTTCGGGATTTTCGGTGAGCACGTGTCGCGCTTTCTGATCGGCCTCGGGGAAATGCAACGACACCCATTGGACCAATTGGGGCAAGATGATCCCGTCTGAAAAGCGCAAGTACCGCATTAGCTTTGGTTCGTGCACATCGATGATAGTGAACCATACTGGCCGGAGTTTCGATGACGAGAACTTCCACGAGATTCCAAATGAGTTCGAGCTTATACAGGAGCTCGGATTGAGCCACTCGGGTGGCGTCATCATCGCCGGAAGCTTCCATGCCATTGGGATCGACCCCGGCCCCGTCCAAGACCTCTTGACAATCTCGAATCACCGACCGATATTGACGCGAGATCTGCAGGAAGAAATCACGACCCACCTCTGGAACAAAAAAAATCTTTCATTCTCGAAGTTCCTCATCCGATGATCCTCAGTGCGTTTTTGAAGAACTCAATAAGCACAGCTTTGGCGAGAAGTCGAACCAAAAACGGCATACACGTTGGTTTAACTTTG
Source organism: Tigriopus japonicus (assembly GCA_010645155.1). Taxonomy (NCBI): domain Eukaryota; kingdom Metazoa; phylum Arthropoda; class Copepoda; order Harpacticoida; family Harpacticidae; genus Tigriopus; species Tigriopus japonicus. Next base: position 499,025 of record JAAGOF010000088.1, on the reverse strand, counting down.
TGAACACTAAGTACAATACTAATGCGTTCTTAAAAGTGCCGAGTGTAGGTGCTTCCCCAGACGGCGTAGGTTCGAATCCTGTTGGGGATCGGATTGAAGCTGTCGGGAGAAATCCTTTTCACTCTCTTTACAGGGAATCCCATTCCTTGTAGCGGTATTAAAAAATCCGCCCCCCCAAAAAAAATAGCTTCTAAATTCATGAAAAATACATGCATACAAAAAAACCTGGCTATAACCCACGTTAAGACTTTGATTCAAAAAGACGAAGCTTTTTATTTTTTTCATGTCCATTTTGGCAACTCAAGCCGAATCAATCCATGAATTCGGATGGAGTGGAAGTTTAGCAGGAACGTTCTCATTTGTCACGTTATTCACGTTTCCTCACGCAATGTTAAATTGATCGAAGCCAAAATCTTTTATAATAGTACCCCTTGATGACCCGCCTTTCATTTACCTCCCCCCGTTGTTCCGGGTGGTGGCACGCCCTTTTGCAACTGCATAAAGATCTGCGCCGATTCGTTGATGAGTTTGCGAAACACGGGCTTAAAGAGCGATCGCTCCCAAGAGACCAACGTCAAAGGTTGATGGTTGGTAGTTGAGCTCATCAGGGATGATCCCAGATCGGACCCGGTTTCGCCCGCCGCCGGAAATCGCGTAGGAAACAGGGTGAGGGCGTTCCCGCGTTGCCAGGCCACGCCCAATGCGCCTCCGGGTCCGCCCGCGTGGGGCAAGGTGACTTGGGTGGGCGGAGGTGGGGCCGGACCGCCCCCGCCACTCCCAATCACGCTCGGCAAAATCATATCGAGATGAAAAGGGTTGAAGAGAGCGTTCGTTGGTTTTGTTTTCTCACGTTATTCTTGTTGTTGTTGTTCTTGTTGCTGTTGTGGGTATTTGGACAGCGTTGCCAAAAACTTTCAAGACCACGTGCCCAAGAATCTTAAAAACTGCCATTTACTGCCCTTTGGCACCGGATAGCGCCACATTCTACCGCACTATCAAGATTATTTTCTCGAGTTTTTAGGGCCGAACGTATTCGTTCTCGTGGGTTTTCAGATCGAGAGTTTCGTCATGTTGCCACATGTCGCCAATTTTCAACTCCTTCGCTTTTACTGCCACTATTTGAAACTTTCAATGCCACCGAGTTCGCCATATAGTGCCACCTTTCGACCTTCATGCCAAAATTGCAGCGCGGAGAAAGTTGTCCTTTGGCATCGCCGTATTTTGGTGGTTGATTCCTGACCAGCGTGACCCAAAGGAGAAAGGAGGCGAGTCGTGACTCAAAGCGAGGATGATTTCACCAATGCAATCCAGTGGTGCTTGCTCAAGGTCGCCACGGACTAAGATTCGGGAAAGGATAGTTTGTACGGAGGGTCTCTGTGATTACTAAGGCCCGGAAATAACTTTTTTTTAAATTCAAAATATTTTAAAAAAATTTCTCCGTTTTTCCTCGATTTTTCAAATATTTTGGCTTTTTCAAGTGGAAAATAAATATTTTCTCGAATATTTGAGTCTAAAAAATATATTTCAGGCAAAATTGAGGAAATAAATGAACGACAAATGCTCAGTAAGGCTTACCAAAAATGAACCCAAAATACAAAAACCGCTACAAAATCGCATTTCTCCTAAAATTTGACATTCACAACCAAAACTACTGTCATACACGAAAAAAAATTGCGCCATTTATTGAGGAAAACTAAAAGTTGTATTTTTGAATCAATTACATTCAAGTAGGCCTCCAAAAACGGCAAAATATATCAAAATCACCTGAAACAAATTTGGAAAATGGGCGCACAAAGACAAAAGTACCAAATAATGGCCTTGTCAAAAAAATATTTCTTCAATATCCGCCTTTTTTCCAAATATTTTAGCCTTTTGAAGAAAATATATATATTGGATGTTTTGTCACTTTTTTGCAAATATTTTTCCGGGCCCTAGTGATAACGGATTGATGGTAACTCTAAAATTACCGTGTATTAAAGCGACCGAGAATGATTAAAAATTGGCAAGATCCTAAGACTCGACTTCAGTTTAGGACCTTTCCATAAGAAATATTAATAAATGAGCATACTTAAACGAAAATCTTAATCTTTTCTGTATGATGTCTTTGAAACTGAAGACATGCGGCAATTTACAGCAAAAAAAAACACACTACTAAAATGATCCTTTTAACGAAAGACAGTCGATTCTTTAGTCATTTTATTCTCACAATTGGCCTTAAAACATCTTCATCAAACAAGTGTTTTCCCCTCACAACTTTAAACAACTTCCATTAAAAAGACTTTTCATTTCCGCCACAATTTAATGGTTATTTAAAAATCTTCAACTATAAATATAAAATTTTATCAACATGAGTAAAGCGAGGACTTTTGCGTTTCCCTCCCATCCTTCAAAATGGAAAAATACGCTCCTTTGGGCCTCTGGCGTTTAGGTACTCTGAATCCGAGGCTTCTCTTGCAAACTCAAGTTCTTCAGCATCTTCAATCCTAAATCATCCTCTTCTCGAGTTGTAATCAGACCTTTTTCGGCCACGCCATACATGATGCTCTGGCGGTTCTTGATCTTTTGAACCTCCGACTGATTCATGCCCACTGAAGAGGCATCAAACTTGAACAATGAGGTTTTCTTCCCACTCGAGCGTAAAGGTCGAGGCTTGCGCAAGAAAAAGGCCGACAGATCACCCGCGGTTTCACTAGCGCTCTCATTGGAACTGGACGTGTGACCATCGTTATGAGTGTGGCGATGACGAAGCTTGGCCTGATCATTGGACTCAAAGCACTCGGAGAGGAAGGTTCTCAACATGGAATGCATCTTAAACTTGACGTCTTTCATGTCCAATTTCTTGGACACAAACACGTTATGACGAGCTGAGGAAAGGCGCACGGCCTCAACCCAGACCTCAAACAGTTCCATAATCGTGTAATATTGGTCCACCACGCAAAAGAACAAGGGTAGGAGTAGCGAGAAATCCGAGCGTTCCCTCAGCTGAGTGAAGGCTTGGGTGGATTGGTGGATAATGGTTCGGAGTCGACTCTCGCGCTCATCGGACAGTCGTTCAACGCAATCATTGATGCGTCCCAAAACAACCAAGGACTCGACCAAGACATTCATCTTGGCTATGGGTCCTCCGTCCTCCATCTTATCCTCATTTGGACGGGTCAACAGCTCTCGGTTAGCTTCGGTCAGAGCAAAAGTGAGCTCTCTCAGAGTCTTCATCTCCGCGCCAAAGCGACTCCGGAAAGGTAACACATCCAGCAGTTTCAAATCATACAGAAACTTATCTCTGAGCACACTGCGCTGCTCTCCCTCCCCACCCTCAATGGTGTTCAAATTCGACACGTAATGGCGTAGGATGTCAGCATTAGCCGTGCCATACAGAATCCCATCTAAATCCGTCATCAACCGGTTAAACAGCAGCTCCTGCTTATGATCAATGGCGCCTTTAATCTCCATCAAGCCATCCACTTGGCGCAGGTCCTGATCCAAATACTTGGTATGTGACGCTAGCGCCTGAGCGGCGCTCAGCCAGCGCTCGCGCCCCATTAGCGAATCAACGCGCTCAGGTAGCTCCTTGACGTCCTTAATCTTATGCAGCGTCTGTACCACGTGCTTCTGCTCAATGCCATCCAACCAATGGCGCTTCAAATCATCGCGCTTATAATGGAGCAGCTCGCGACAAGTGTGCAGGCCCGCTCTTATGGCCTGCACTTTGGCGCGAGAGCTCGCTAAGCGTGAGCTGACCCGCGCGTGAAGCTGCATCACGCGCGTGATGTTCCTTTGATGGTCCATAATCATGCGGTCAATATTGATGTCCGTTTGACGGAAGCTGGCTTGCAGCTTCTGCTTTTCTTCCTCACGTTGCTGACCGGAATTGGACATGGACAAGGTGTGGATGACCCGCATCAGGTTGTTACCCACTTCTTCGTCCCCCATGTTGACCGTGATTTGAGGGAGAATTGGTCGGGTTAAGAAATCAAGGCAGGTTCAGGTGAAATGTTATCAACTTTCTGATGGGACGATTTGTTGATACTGTTGTCAAAAGGGTGACTTGACGGATCTTTTGGGGAAGGAATAACTTTACAAATTGCCCATAGTTGATTGGATTAAAAAGGTAAGCCGTTGTGTGGGACATCAAATATATGTTCGTTGGAGATGTTTGGGAGTTCCCATGAGATTAGAGCGTTTTCTGGAGTCAATGAGTGAGGTTTTTTTTAATGGTCGTGTTTTCTCCTTCACGTTCTTTATGAGACCATCAGGATTGCACGAAAAATACTGTGTCGGCCAGATTTTTACCGCAAAAGAGAAGAGTTACTTCAAAAAGTCATTGATTGCATCACGCCTTCTTAGTACCATTAACCTTTCAATAAAAATGACAAAAGAAAAGAAATAGGGTTGTATGCATCTTTAGTCCAACATTCCTATCTAACTGAATGACAAATCTAATAAGTATCCATTACATTTTTTGAAGGGCTTAAATCTATTTTTCAGTGAAACGAATACAATGCCGAGGACGGCTCAACTTTTGCGTTAGCGTGCTTTAAATGTGCCTTGAAGCATGATTTTTAAATTTTAACGATTCAGGTTGCTTTCTTGAAGGCATTCAAAAACTCATTTTTCGTAGAATATCCGGAATCAAATACAATCAAAGTTGGACATATTAGAACAATGGAAATGCTTCAGTTGTTAACCAAAGTATGCATAATGCATCAAGTCCTTCGACAAAAAAATTAGGCTCATTTTAGAAAATATAGAAAATGAAAATACCCCTTTTAGACTGTAAATTTGTCATACAATACTAATATACTGACGGAAAAAGAACCATTTCCACCGATGACGACAGTTGTTCATGAGTCCAAGAAGCACGGAAATCATGGAGTGGGAGGCTAGCAATGAGAATTATGACTTTCAGCAGAAACAAACCATTTGCGTTCTTCTGCAAACGAGACCTGGCTTGCATTGAGAAGAACACGTATTTCAAATTTCAGCCCAATGGAATGCCGGAGTGAAAAGTTATGCCTTCTCAAACTTATGTACTGAAAAGAGCACAGAATGAATGAACGCGCCCTTTTGTGGTAAGACGATTACCACAAAAGGGCTAGTTCATTCATTCTCGGTAGGATTTGCACTGAACTTTGAAAGAGCAGAACTTTTGACTCCGACGTTCGATTGAACTGAAAATTGAAATACGTATTCTTGTCAACATAGGCAAGGTCTCATTTGCAGAAGAACGTAATTGAATTGTTCTTACTGGAAATCATTATCCTTATTCCTAGCCCCCCACTCCATGATTTCCGTGCTTCTTGATGAGTCATTGTCATATATGACAGTAATGTTGGTCATCGGCCAACCTAAGGTCACTCATTTACAGGGATAGGGAGTAATTATAATAAATTACATTTTTGGGCCAAGTAATTGTAGTGAAGTCCATTTTTGGCCATGTAATTGACGAATTTTTAATCACAAATTACCAATTGCTTTTAAAAATCTTACTACAGCAAATTGACCATAAAACCAATTTTTTAGTGTTCACTTGCAAAACAATTATTTTGTGAGATTTTTGTAACAAGAAGTACAGCGTGGGACACCAAAACTGAGACTCGAGCTTTTCACAACGATGGCTAGACAAATGAGGTGCAAAAATAATGGTTTGAAAATCGTCATACTTGATATACACGTACAAAGTTCATGTTTTTGTAAAATAAAAATATGCCTTGTCATTGAGGGCGTAACTTTTTTTACGGAAAATTTGTAATCGGCATCGATTACAATTTTGGACAAGTAATCGTAACTGATTACAATTTTCAAGTAATTGACCCAACCCTGCACATCTGTCTGACCCAAACGTGAAAGTGCATCGGCCAACCTGACGCGATTCCAAGTTCATGGAAAATCGAAAACTTGCAAAGAAGAAGAGTCAATCCCTCCATCTCATTGATCCCTCCATCGAGCTCCTTCCACCGCCGCGTGATGGTCTAAAATTCCGAGTTGCAACCCCGTCATCATCATGGATTTCGAGGCCGGAGGCGGTCCCGAAGCCGCCCATCTCTTGGCCGATGTCGGCGCCCAAGGAGCTCTGCCTCCTCCGGATCCCGTCAACCACAATAACAACAACAACAATGACGTCCTAGACCTGGAGGATTTGGAGGAGGAAGACGAAGAAGAGGATTTGGAGCCGGATGCTCGATTGGCCGCATTGCCCGTGATTTCCAAACGCCGATCACCGGCTTCCCTGGAGGATTTGGCCTTAAACGCCTACTTGCGTCATTTGGAGAGCGAATGCGCGGCCTTTGTCGCGGTCAGCGGCCTTTCCTCGCACAGTCTGTATTTGCGATCGGCGCCGGCCATTATCTTGAACGATTTGAAGGCCCAATTGAAGCGGCGATTGAGCGGGATCGCGTCCTCGATTTTGCGTCAAGCCATGCTCAAACGGGTGCTCAGTCCGGATTTTGCCACGCCTCGAGCGGGAGGAGGCGGGGCCGGTGGGCGGCATCGAACCTCGGCCCATTTGTCGCACAAGGTGAGAAGACGCTGGAGGCGAAGGTATTTCTATTTAATTAGGCCTGGAGATTGAGGACTCTAATTTTAGAATGGCATGAAGTTAACCGATGACTACCAGAGCCAAAACTTCTCAACTTGAGACATTCCGAATAATAAGAAAGCCCATCTGCTCTTTGACGAAGAATAGAAAGTAGAAGTCTGTATTTGTATTCGTTTTATGAAATCTTAAAAACGTTTCATTCGCCCTTGGTGGGCCATCTCCTGTCTCTTCCGTCAAAACTTTAAAGATTTGATGGAATTTCCGGAACCCAGTCACTCAAACTGATCATTTGACAGTGAAAAACTATGACAAAAGAAGTACTATTCACGAGCAATTCTATGCTTTCATACCCATGACAGTCCATCGATGATATCCCCGTGTCTGTTCTTTTTCTCTTGTAGTATCTGTCGGTGCGCACCAACTTGGAGTGTCCGCACGAATGCTGTTCGGGCGCCTTCATCCGCGACACCATGGTGGGCGTGCTCATGAGCTCGGAGCTGCGCTCGCTGAGCTTCGGCCTGCCCCCGGCCGGTCAGCCCCGCCTCGAAATCCCGGCCATCCTCACGCATTACGCCGAGTCCGTGGTGGAGAACCGCGTGGCCCTCGTCGAGCGCATCTTCCTGCCCGAAAACTATCTCGACGAGGAGCCGCCGAGTCGCGGGGCGAGCGCGTGCGGCTGGCCGTCGGCGCACGCCCGCTTTCTCCAGGCATTCTCGCGTCAATCGCCCTGTTATGAGCACGAGGGTTACTTGGGCGATCGTGAGCCCAAGCACGGGCGAACCGGTCTCCTTCAGTCCTTATGGCTCTTGTTTCGACACATCCCCGATCTGGACCTCAAGTTCAACAAACTCACAGAAATCGTGCTCCGGAATAACGTCCAATGCCAGATCTACAGTCAGGCCAACTTTCAATTTGAATTCCTTCAGCGCGTTGGTTTGGGTTGTCCGCGATTGCGCGTGTTGGACCTGTTTGGCACGGACACGTGGGCCGATTGTTTGGTGGCCTTCTTCTTCCGGGATGCCTTTCACAGCCTTCATCGTTTCTTGTATTTCTTCTCGTCGGGTGAGGACGAGGAGGAGATTTACCATCCCCACAATATACGTCGCTACTGTCAGTTTTGCCTGGATCAGAACCACCCTAAAGGTATCGAGCGGCCTTTCACGACCAATCCGATCATCCCCCTCCTTGATGTGATATACAACCATGTGCTCAAAAAGTACCCGCGGCGTTCCTACTGTATCCTCCGAAACTGTATACCCGTCAGTCAGCTGGTTCACGCCCCAGAATCCACCGTGTTTGAGATCCTTCGCGATGAGACCTTTCATCAAACCGGACATCGACCTTCATCGCCACCTGGTCGATTACTGAACGCCGCTCCCGATCACGGGACTTCTTCATCAAACACTACTGCAACTTCTTCTCCCAGCTCAAGTCAGTCGTTTGTGAGGGCCCGATTGCGAGATCGGGCCTCCATGGCCAAGAAAAGCCAGGCCTCGTTGGGTCATGGAGCCTCCGAGTTCGCCCGCATCCAGCCTTCGGGGACAAAATCTTTACCGGTGTGCTCCAAGATATCGCCTGAAAGTGGCCATGATGCCGCTCATCCATCTCCGTCGGTCAGTGGTGACGAGATGATAATGGCATCGGCATCTCAGACTTGTCGGCGATCTCAAAGGTTGCACGCCAAAAAGCACAATCCCACCGAGGTTCATGTAGATCAGCAAAGAGGGCGGACGAGCCGGAAAGGATCATCGCGTGCTGTGAAAAGGCCCTGTTCGCCCGGCCCAAGTGGGATGGGTGTCTCTTCCCGAAAGAAACGGACTGTGTCAGTAGAAGGGTCGACTATTCGAGTCCGTGCTCCACCCCCCAATGTTCCTAGTGCGGCTGGTCAGAGTCCTTCGGAGCCATCGCCGACTTTAGAGCGGCTACCATTTTCCCGATGGTTTGACGAGACGTATCGATGTACTTGTGGCAAGCGAAAGTCTCACCATTGTGCTGTGAAAACCAATCCGGACACTGCCACGCAAGTGGGCGTGTGGCGCAAATGCTCCAGCCAACCCGGTTGGAAGGTCGACCAGGAGTGGGTGGAGCCAGAGAGTGTCCAATGCCGTGAGATCCTCCAATGGCCTCATCTGAACCCATGTGTCGAGACTCTGGAAGTGTTGAACATCGGGGGAACGAACGTATTGGGCGAGTTCATCCCGTTCTTGCTCAAACACGCCCCCAACATTCGGAGCTTGGGTCAGTGGCTCAACACGCTCATCTACGGGATCGAAATCATGCAAGACATGAACCCCAACCTCAAGTTGCCTCAACTGGAGGAGTTCAGTTACTCCTCAGACCGCAACTTCTTCTGTCAGCCTTACATCGGATTCGTGCCCGAAACCAACGATTTTCGGAACGTGCGCAAAGAGATGCTCCGATTTAGTGGGCGTGTGGCCAACCGGGTGAACCCCTCGTCGCGAAACCACGCCCAAAAGATCCGCCAATTGCAGACCGACATGAATCTTGTGCAACGCGTCTGTCCCAATATCCGGAAACTCAACCTCGTGGTCCACTTCAAAGTGCCCGTTCTTTCGGATGAGCATCTGTCTACGTGGAACGGACTCCGTTTGCTGGACTCCTTGACCGAATTGGACTTGGTCACCGTCATGTTTGTCAATGTGAAGGCCCTCCTCCAGGCTGTGGGCGGGCAATTGCGAACCTTGGTCATCGAAATGGATGAGGAGCAAGGCACTGGTCTGGAGATTGTCCACATTGCTCGTCATTGTCCCGAACTCCGGAGTCTCCGTCTGATCATGGGCGACAAGATCCTTCGTGGGGAAATGACGCTGCATTTCGGGTCGGTGTTTTTTCGACATCTCGAGTCCGTGGAAGTGGACGGATCGGTTCATTTACACGCGTTTGCCTTCTTTTGGGGCCATTGTCGGAGTTTGAAGCATCTCAAACTGGGCTTGGTCGTGTCCAATGAGATCGTGGGCAATAATGTGCTCATCTTCGACGTGTTCACCTTGCTATTTCGAGTGAATCCTATGCACTGGTTGGAGCAATTCCACATCAAGAATCTGCGGATTCGAAGTCTCCCCATGGCCTATTTTCTTTTGGAACACATGCCTCGCTTGAAAGCGGCTTCGTCGTGGATCATTGATTTACCTTCTTTGGAAGAGTTCACGGAATTGGTGGCTCGTTTTAAGCGCTATGAAGAGGCCGGTGTGAAGTTGGAATATAAGCGTTGGTGATCACGTCACCACCTCATTCACTCTTCATTCATTGTTCTTCTTCAGATCCTGTCCTGTGAAATATGTCATCTGAAATTTCACGGCGGTGTTTCCAATTGAATAAGCCGATTTTTTATTTTTAAGCTCCATTTTTGGCGTTTACGGTATGCAAAATGGCACGGCGAGCACGTTTGAAATAGTTTTTTCTTTCATTGATGAGTCAATATATGAACAATTTGCAGCAATCTTATCTATATGGTCAAGAATTTGTTGTCCGTTCTCTTATACTACCTTTAAGGTTGTTATGAACTAACGACCTTCACGGGCAATTTTAAAATTGGTTTGCAGTCGAAATTATATTTTTGAAAAATCACGTCATTCCCTCAACATAAGGGGTTGTAATGGTTAAGATTAATGGTAAAATCCTTAGTGGTTAGAGGATCACGATTTCATGAACCAATCAAAGATCTCAGTATCAACTGGTTCCATAACCAAAAAATATCAAGTCAAAACCAAATCTTTCTTTGCTCGTCAAGTTCTTTCATCAGCCATCCACAAAAAAACGCTTTTCTCGGATGGAAACACCGTCACGAGTTGTTGCACTATCTCCTACTTAAGTCGAGCTAAAAGCAAAAACCTTTTCTATCCGACAAAAACAAAACAAGAGTACATCCAGTCCAAAGCCAAAATACATTCGAATTTGATCCATAACAGTTTTATCTTCATTGTTATTCGTAACACGGTTGGTTTCCTCACAGGAAATCCGAAGCATACATGCGATTCAGTAACTTGGCCGTTTTACTAATCGAGTTTCGTTGCGTGTTCTTCACCACCTCAAGTTTGGAAATGGGCGAAGGGGTGTTCACGATACTGATATCGACTTTGTTCTTCAACAGGCCCTTTGTGGGCTTCTTAGCCGAGCAAAATGGAATCTCGGGGCTATCCATCATGGCGGAATCCACATCACGCAAACTCTGCGTCTTATTCAAGGTGAGAGAAAAATTCAATTTCTTCTTTTCCGAGCTCAATAACACTTTCTTCTGAGGCGACGAGCTCATCGATGAGGACCTTTGAGGGGTGTTGACCTTGCTTTTGGCCTTTTTCACGAAAGTGGGCGTGGGCAGAGAGGCTTGGGAAGGGGCGGATATGGTGGGCGCGTCATACCCACTGATACCGGAAGTGGGCATGACTTCGCTTTGACGCTTCTGCTTCTTGGCCTTCTTAGAGGATTGGCTGACCAAAGATTGTTCAAGGCTAGGCATCACGGGCTCAGAATGGCGTTTGGCCTTTTTCTTGGTCTCAACAACGGTCTGAGAGATGACTTGTGTGGTTTTGGTGGGTTGATCAAAATCCACCTCTTGGAACTTGGTCGCCGTAGTTTGAGTTTGGATGAGGGTGTCTGGGGTTTCTTCGACTTGCTTGGAGATCCCGCGGTTGATCTTCAGCTTTTTTTTCTTCCGTGATATGGGTGTCTCGGTTTCGGATGCAGGAGTTTCTAAATCCATGTTCTTGGGGGTCTTTTCGAGTTTCTTCTTCGATTTGGGCGATTGAGTCTCGATCGCAGGCGATTCCAATTCCATCTTCTCGGCGGTCTTGTTGGGTTTCTTTTGCGATTGGGTCATGAGGGTGGAGAGTTCAACTTTGACCTTGTTATCATTCTTCTGTTTCTTTTGCGATTTAGGCTCTTCGATCTCGGTTGACGTCGATTCTAATTCAGTTGTTTTGCCTTTGACCCGTTTCTTCTCCGATGTGGATGTTGGAATATGGGTTGAAGTCGGTGCCAATTCCATTTTGGTCGGTTTAGTTTCAGATTTAGGCGTTCGCTGAACATCGCTGGCCGTTTTCTGGGCCTTTTTCGATTTCTTGCCAGGGGTGGTTTCAACCTTGGCCTTCTTTTTGGGGGGTGGAGATGGCACCACAGGCTCTTCTTCGTTCTCTTCTTCTTCATCCTCGTCGGATCCGTCGGCGGCTTTTTCAATCATCTCCTCCGGATCCGCTTGAGGCGTGGTCAACCCTCGTTTCTTGGCTTTCATGGCTTGTTGGAATTGACGTCGCTCTTCGCGTAATCGAGCCATGTTAGCTAATTCTTCTTTCTGACGACGCTTTATCACTTTTCGGGTGGACACCGTAGGCACTTCAACTTGTTCTTCATCCGACAACTCCGCCGACAAGGGATATTTGCCTTGCGCCATTTTCTGGAACTGCTTCGTCAATAGAAACAACATTTTTCGTCGCCGGGACGATACGCCGGGAGCCTGTCCCATTTCGAAGAGATCTCGGCTGATTTGTTGGAAATCCGGTTCCAATTGCGGTATGGTCACGTGGACCCCACCGGCTCGAGGATCCAAAGGCTCATCCACACCCGCCTCCGCTTCATCCTCTTCACTGGCAATATCGATGACTTCAGTCTCGCTATCGTCTTCTTCTTCTTCCTCGTTGTCGGAACTCGGTATATCGGTCTCGTCCAAATTGCCTTGCAGATATTCGTCGTAAGCGATGCCCAGATCGCTTTGCCGCATCAAATGTTGGAATATGCGGCTCTCAATGTGCGCCAATAATCGAGCGTCGGCCGAGCCGTTCTGGATATGTCGGGCAAACGGCTGGACCACGGCCCATAAAACGGGAGCCGTGATCCGGGGACCGGCGACTTTGGCCAATTCCTCCAAATACACGTCCACTACGTGCATTTGAAAGCCCAAATTGGGCTTGACCGCGGCGGGTGACAACACGGATTCCACCACGATGTCCCGGCCTAAGGTTTGGGTGGCCTCGGCGGTCCACCCGCTCCGTTGAACCATGGCAAAAGTGGCTCGCAAGAATCGCCGCACCAACATCATGAACTTGTCCATGCGGAATCGATCGAGACCGAGCCATTCCCGTTGCAAGGTGAGAAAGAAACCGCGGGCAAATTGCCAAGCCGGAGGCGAATTGGGGATAAAGGCCCGAGACAGAAGGTCGGCGATGGCTTGCGCTTGGCTCTCTTGGATGAGCGGCTTGTCCGACATCCAGAAGCAAAAGTAGAGGCCTTTCCACAAGGCCAGTGTTTCTTGGGCGGACATGAGACCGGCGGCGGCGCGAGCGCGCAACCATTGCGACAGTTTCTTGAGGGCTTGAGCGCGAATATGCGGCTCATTGGCCGCCAGTTTCTTGGCTAATCGAGCTTCGATCGACGGTGGTCCGGCGGACGAGGAGGAGGCGGGAACGGCGCTCTCGGAGGTCATCCAAGACGACGATTCTTTGAGGTTGGGACTCATGGTGAGCCGGACAAAAAGACGCAACAACCGACCGAGGCACGCACGAACGAACGAACGAACTCACCGACCACGTGCTGTTGATGCGTGGGTCTCAATTTGTTGTGAGAGGTTGCGTGATTGTCCCCGCCATTTCACCACGATGAACGATTTTACGGAAAACCAACCTTCGCTTCACCTAGATGTCTCCCTCATGATTTAGCATGCCCTCAACACATCCTACTTGGGTGTCTTCTCTTGTTCTCAAAATGAGCAACTCACCATCAGAGTAAGCCTTCTTCAGAAATCAAAATTGAGCTTCAATCAAGGAGAAAAATGACAATCAGCGCCATCTTGAGACGGAAATAAATGATTGTGGGGGCTTCTGTTTAGTCTTTAGACTTAATTTGTAGTTACTTGGCATGGCTTTTTGATTTTTGAACACAATAATATCGTAGCTGAGCACTAAAAGACTACAAATATGAAGAGAAATTCACTTTACGATGGAAGCTGCAATTTTGGCAACGAGTGAAGATGGTGTAGCGCAATTGATTAACGCGCGATTTCATGGGTTCAAACCCGGGTCTTTCCCCCTCTACCCCGTCTAGTGGATACTCGCCTCGAAAGGCGGCGCTGCAGAAAACCCTAAATGACCCTCAAATATTGAAAAATGTACTTGTTTAATGTCAACCACGATGACTGTTTATAAAAATGTATCCAATGAGTAGTAAAGCTCGAAATTAAGATTGTTATTTTTTTTTTAATTAGAAGGTAGATCTGATATCAAGAGAGTTTGCTCCTGTTGTGGCTCCATCTAGTGACAATTTTTGTAACTTTCAATTAAAATTCTTTATAGCATTTGATTACAACCAGTTTTTGACTAAAAGAAGTTTTAATTATATTTGGTGACACAGTCAAGTTGTTTGGCCTTTTCAAAGTTTCAAATGTTTGCCGTTGTTGTCACCACCGTCAATCAGGAAGTTCAAGTTAACATGAAAGTCAATTTTGCAATGAATTTATATTGATCATTAGGGACGGGCAGATAGTGCAAATGAATATATCCTTTAAGTTACCCAAAGTTGCAGAAATTTGCACCCAAAAGTGCAAAACAAAGTGCAGAAAAAGGTTGAAAGTGCAAATAAAGGTGGAAAAAGAGCAAAAAAGTTACATTTGGACTTAAAGAGTTATTCAAAGTCAGAGTACCCAAAGAGCTTAATAAAGCTGGAGAAGTCATTTATAACTTCTAAAGACATTTGAGACTACTTTTGAGGTGAAAAGACAATGCCGCACAAGTAATTGAGTTCTATTATTTAGTCAAAATATAAAAGTTCTTCTAAATTTTCTGAATTTTCCATTTCTAGGGTGGTCTCATGTTTGTCTATACCTACAATATTATCAAAATCTAATGAGCCGTTGTTTTATATGGCTTAGCCAAAGTTTATTTTCGTCTTTCGAGAATGTTATTAAAAATAGCCATTGAAAATTGCACGGAAAAATAGATTTCACCAATACCTAATACAACCTGCGACCAACGTGTGCCTAACAACTGCATCAAAGAAAATTGTAGAGTAAGTCGGGTCCAATTTCTTTACAATTTGTCAATTTTGGCCAAATTCGTCAATAAAAAGTGCAAATAAATGTGAAAAGTGCAAAAAAGCAGAAAATTGGGTTTATGTTCCCAAATTATTTTTAAACTATTTGCCCGTCCCTATTGATCATCAGACGTGTTCAAGATACTTTGAAAAAGTATCTAGAAAAGATAGTATTTTCTGTAAAGTATCTAGATAAAGATAGTTCAAGATAGCTTCCCAAAAAAACTATCTAGATAAAGATACTTCAAGATCCTTTTCACAAAACACATCTATATAGGATACTTCTAGATACTTTTTGGGAAAATGCATAATGCATACAAAACAATGCGTAATGGATGCTTTAACACAAATGATTGAGTGAACACATTATCTAAATAAAGATAGTTAATGATAGTTTTCCAAATAAAGTATCTAGATAAAGATATTTCAAGATAGTTTGCCGAAAAAAGTATCTAGGTAAAGATACTTCAACATACTTTCCTGAAAAAAGTATCTAGATGCTTTCCCGAAAAAAGTATCCAGACCGAAAAAAGTATCCAGATAAAGATAAAAGAAAAACTATTTTTATCTTTATCTTTTATCTAGATAAGATAGTTGAACAGGTCTGTTGATCATGCTAGTACAGATTGATCAAGTCATTGGATCACAAAATAAGATGAATTCAGGCCCTCCCATGGATATTATTCAATCAAAGGCTCCTACTTGCTGTATTTTTTTCTCTTGCCCTTCCTGCTTTGTTTGGATTTTTGAAGGCTTTATGATAAAGCCATTAAGCCGCATGTTAACGCACTTAATTCAAAAGCGAGAGTATAGCAAAATCAAGTCGAATTAGCATTCATCGAGTATATACTCTCCCTAGCTGCTGCGTTTCAAACACAGGATAACTCCACAGGATAACTCTCGAGTATATACTAGAGGCCGGTTAATCTGACTTGATTTTGGTGTGCTCTCGCTTTTGAATTAGGTGCGTTAACATGCGGCCTAATTAATTGTCGCTAGTGTTCTGACGTCGTTTTCCTTTATATGAGCTTCTGTACCCAAGCCTAGTTCTGATCCATCCCTAGCCAGTTTGGCCACCAAATCAAATTAACCAAATAAGGAGACCAAAATTTAAAGGAAACCAGAGTGGCCACGCGTACTACCAAGAGACAGGCGGGGTTTTGACTCAAGCGCCATGGAGAAAAGTAAACGATTTTTTGAACTAAAAACATTTCCAAATAAACAGGCTCTCCATGCTTTGGACGTGAAAAATTGTCAAATGGAACGTTTATTAAAACCTTTTCCAATGACCTTGCACAATGTTCAGAGTCTTAAATTGCAAACTTTCAAGTTGGGTTATGAGCAGAAAAATATAAGTTGGAAGCATCAACCCATTTTACAACACATTAAGTTGGCCTCTAGAAAAACGCAAACGTTCTGCTTCAGAGTAAGATGCGGAGGCACTGGATTGAGCGACAGCTTGTTGAGGCTTCCGTCTGTTTGGAAATGTTGAAAACTGCGCCCAAAAGGGTATCAGCCAATCACATGAAGCGAATTGGATGACGTCATTGACGCCGATCTCAACCTCGCCCGTCTCTCTCTAGTACTACCGCGTTCTTAAAAGTGCCGAGTGTTAGTGCTTCCCCAGACGGCGTAGTTTCGAATCCTATAGAGGTTGTGAACAATTGATTGTTGTCCCCCTCTATTCCCGCCCCACCAGCCTGTTGCGTAGACATCGCTAAAGGCCAGCCAGCATTGTCCATGCACCCGGGAAGAGACAAAACTCAACATAATTTTAACTATTTCGCAATATGTGCGATATTGTACTGATAAATAAGTATCATAATTGTTTACCGATATCAAAAAGGACATTGGTTGGTGGCATTGTTGGCAAATTTACTTGAAATATTAGGTAATTTGTCTCTTTCTATGTGCCTAGACAATGCTGGCTGGCCTACAGCGATGTCTACGCGGCAGGTCTTGGCAGCGTCAATAGCGAAAGACAACAATCAATTCTTCACAACCTCTATTGGTGGTTGGATTGAAGCTCTCGGGAAAAATCCATACTCTGTCCAAGAAGCACTGGAATCATGGAGCACGGCGTTTAATTGAGCTGGAGAAGTCATTTTTAAGTTCCAAAGACATTTGAAACCAGTTTTGGAGTTAGGAGACAATCCCTCATATGAAGTTGAGGTCGGTTAGTTAGGTCACGGGCCAAAAATTGATATAATGTCACTTAAAACTTGCTTAAACACAATTTTCTGAATTTTCATCACCTATTCCTAAAATGGTCTCATTGTTGCCTGAACCCGAAATAATGACTTGATCTATTGAGCCCTTCTTCGAATTTAGGTGAAAAAAGTCCGATTGTGTCCTTCAAGAATTGTGCTCAAGAATGGCCATTGAAAATTGAATGACTAAATAGGTTACACCAATATTTTGAATCATTACCGAAGTAAGTGTGCCTAACAATTATCTAAAAGAAAATTTTCAAAAAATTGTGTTTAAGCAAGTTTTAAGTGACATTATATCAATTTTTGGCCCGTGACCTAATTAACTGAACTCGGTAACATATGTGGCATTGTCTCTTCTCCTCAAAGCTGGTCTCATATGTCTTTGGAACTTTAAAATGAGTAGCTCAATTAAACGTCGTTGGAGTGAGATGCTAGCAATGAGAATAATTATTTCCAGTAAGAACAATTCAATTACGTTCTTTTGCAAATGAGACCTTGCATATGTTGACAAGAATACGTATTAAAATTTTCAGCTCAATCGAAAGTCGGAGACAAAAGTTATGCTCACTCAAAGTTCAATGCAAATCCTACCGAGAATGAATGAACTAGCCCTTTTGTGGTAATCTTTTTACCACAAAAGGGAGAGTTCATTCATTCTATGCTCTCTCCAGTACATAAGTTTGAGAAGCATAACTTTTCACTCCGGCATTCGATTGGGCTGAAATTTGAAATACGTGCTCTTCTCAATGCAAGCCAGGTCTCATTTGCAGAAGAACGCAAATGGTTTGTTTCTGCTCGAAATCATAATTCTAAATCCAGGCTAGTTCGTTCTAACAATGAAATCCTCCTCTCTTCTTTATTAAGCTCCTTCATTGTTCAATTTTTTACCCATTAGTCTTCGTCAGGAATACGTAGGAGCTGATCTTATAACACCATTTAAAGCAGGATTTGACAAATTTTTAAATACTATTCCTGATCAACCCACTATCCAAGGGTTGTACAGATCTGCCAACGGTAACTCATTGGTAGACCAAATATCATATAAATGTTGATTTTATGCAGTAACGTTAATATTTAACTTCCTTTACAGGGACTCTCTTTCCTTGTAGCGATAATAAAAAGTCCCCAACCTAACCATAAAAAATCCCAGCTGACTTCGTCTGACTACACTCATCCATTATTAAAATATATAAGTAGTATATAGACTCACGTAGTTTTCGACTCGGTCTAATCAATCAAATAAAACATACAATAACCCCTAATTTCCGGCCTGGTGTGTAATGACCCGCAGGTGGCCTGATTTTGGAAAAAAGCAGGTGCACAACAGATTTGAACAAAGAAAAAAGTGATAGACAATAGTTTGAATTGCATCACTCAAATCCATTAATTACTTAAAATCTATTGAGATGACTCAAATACATTAATCTCTTAAACTGTAATGAGATGACGTAATAACTTCACAGGGATGACTCATCATCATGTTGAAAAAGAAGCAGGTGCGCAACAAACGTGAATGAACAAAGAAACATCACTAGAAGTACTTTTGACATGCAACATTTTTGAATTGCATTTAAACAAATAGACTAATTAATCACTTAAAATTTATTGCGGACAATTAAAAATGACTAACAAATCAAAAGTTTATAACCAAACTTCGGAAAGCGTGTTGGTTGCTAACGCAACCTGTTCATCGTAACGGAAGAAGCACCGACAAGGTGAACAATATTCTTAACATGCACTCAGGATAAACATGCACAGGAAGTAAATCTTTGAAACAATGGTAATTTGTTGGTGATAGAAGAGCAACAAAAGTCTTTATAGTAGAAATAAACCACAAATAAAAAATGAAAAGGTAATTTTTGCAATGAACATTTCAAATTTTATTTCGTGTGATTAACAAGTAAGTTTATCCTTGCTGGGAATAATTCGGAAACACACTGTTTTTATGTCAACACAATCCATTCACAGCAACTTTGAATGTGTCAAAACGGCGTCATGTGTATTGAAATCAAAATAGTACATGAAATTTCATTTATATTTTCGCAATTTGTATGTAAGCACTTCCAATGGCAGCTTCTTGAGCTGCCATTCCAATTTTCGCATCGTCCCCCAGGCATATCTTCTTTTAAAACGAGTGACGTCACCTTTACAAGAACCTTGAAAATACAAGTGAACAATGTTACATCAACCATTCATCATTTGTAAACTTGAACTAATCTTACCAAAATGTGATTGACACGGAGATGTTCCATGCGCAGACTTTGAACTTTTCTTGATGCGCTTTTGAGTTGGAGACAACATGATTTGACTAATAACAGAAGTATACTCTTATTCATGTGCACAGACTCTTGTCTTTTTATGATCTCTCCTTCACTCTGACACTGCAAAATGTTAAAATGTTTTATTTCCATTTACCTTTGAATGGAAGAAGCGTGTTTGAACAATATTTCAATCCAATTCCCACAGTGGGCAATGAACTTCATGGATCATAATCAAGGTTAGCAGACACAGGAAGCCATGAATATTTACTTGAAATGCTCTGAATTTGAGTTTTGATTGAAGATCATCAATCATTTCCAAAACATATTTAAACAGAGTGGATGTCAAATACTAAAACTACCAAAGTTATTGATGAAACAAGTGATTAAATCGGAATTATGTTATGTGATAACCCTCAACTGTGAAAAATCAATCAAACACCAAGTTTACAGATGTTTTCTCGTTTGAAAAGCACCTCCACTAATGAAGAAAACCCACCACTCTTCACAAATGCTTACCAATTCGTCTTTTTCCTCACTTTGACTACTTTGCACATGCCCTTTTCCATATGTGCACACCCGCTTTTGTTCAGCTAAGTTGAAAGTAGAGAGTTTGACAATAAGATTCTTTACCTAAAAGTTTAAAGATATTTCTATGTAAAAGAAGCCAGCTAAAGCCCACTACCATGTGAATGAGTAAGACGACAAAACCAAAGCCTTACTGTAGGTTGTTTATAGAGTACAAACCATGGCAAGTGGTAGCTGCAGTAGTGGTAAGCCAAGGCAGACGCAAAAGAAGGTTGAGGAGAGTAATTGAGAGCTGCACCACATAGATATTGGCGCAAGACATGTGGATACCCGCTCAAGGAAGGACACCTCTGTTGGGGACAGTCATGTACTTGCAACTGAGAATGAATCTCATGTACATACTTGTACGTATGTGTATTTACATGTGCGCAATAGCTTCATTTCTCTATTTCCATTACCGAGTTCTGGCACCGAAGCATGCACAAGTATGGAAGTCTCCCTCGCATTATGTGTGGACCAAGCCATCTCTTTAGCAATTGTATACCTATATTGATAGAAGGAGTACTTTCAAGGTAGACATCTCTTACTAGGGAAACCGGGCAATGATCTCTGACAGGCCAAGATGGCAAAACAGACGAGCACATATCCTACATTGCGCACAAAAGTAGACCTCCCATGTCAGATGGTAGCACTATATGATTCGGGGCAAGTGCGATAGGAGGTTAAGGAGAGTGGTTAAAAGTTGTTCACCATAGATGTAGATACAAAGCGTCTATTAATCAAATCAAAGAGCGCTTGTAATGGTAATGAATATAGCTAAATTTATCTTGTAGGGAGTTCAAAGCCTTGATAACTTCTTTCCTTTCAAATGGTCTAAAGGTGAATCCATCAACAATTTGCCCACGTTTTTCCCAATATTTCGATAGGTCCAATCATACCAGGTTTTATTTTTGACTTGATAGATGTCAATTTGTTTTCAAAGAAGGATGCAAGCTCTTCAGATGTTTTTCTTGGAATCAGTCAGTACCTGATCTTCAACCATGATGCAGCTTGAGCCACTATTTGCTTGCTTTTTTTGGTGTGTGCCTTGTTGATGGTATTCCAAACATTTTTACTGTACATGCCTTCTTTGGCTTGCCTTCTTGTTTCTCTTCCAACTCAATTCACACAACAATTTCTCGATTTTCAAAGCATTTACAAAGAGCATCTTTCTCGATCCTAACGGCAGCATCACATTCTCTTTTTGGAGAGTCTCTTTCTTGCAACACTGCTTTTGTATCCTCACTGAAAGCTCTTTTATAGGATGAGGGAATAGCAAAAGCGCACCCTGGTGGGTGCTTATCAAGCACCCGATTGACATTTTTTTCTATGAATTTACCCATAAAGTCCGTGTCAGTATCCCAACAAAGATAATGACACGGAATTCCCCAAAGATCTGTTAAAAGTTGTCTTTTCTCATCTGTTTGTAGCATCTTTTCGCAATCCACTTCTTTGATTTTGATGCATCCAATTTCCTCCATGGAATTGTAGCCACAAGAAGACAATGGTGACTCACAGCGCTTTGGAGTTTATAAGTTTTCAAGCAAAGATTTGGACCGCAACATATGTGGTCTATGGTTGAATGACAAGTCTCATCTTGATCTCGCCTTTCTTCAAATGTGTGCTGAACTCCTGTCTCCACAAGGTCACAGACCCGTCACTAGAGTCAATTACCCGCCACAGAGACATCAAATGATGATTGTCACCTTCAATTCTCTTTACGTTCAAGTTCATGTCTACACCCATAATTATGAGCTTGCCTTCACTCACTGCTACTCTTTCCATTTGAGGAACTGGCTCAAATGCTTAGGCACATGTTGTTTTACAGACACCCCACTCCACCCACCCACGGTAGAACACTGCAAAGAGAACCTTTTTGTCCCTATTTTGTAATCCCTCTAACTGGATAAGCGGGAGATACTTGTCCATAAGGTTGTCTCTCAGTCTAAACCTACACTGCAATTAAAGCTTTTGAGTACTGTCACCCTCGCTTTGTTGGTTTTTGTTCTTGCGAAAAACATGCCAAAACCGGCGTTTTTTCAAATCTTAATTTTTTCCAGGATAAAATTCAAAATCCGTGAAATGTGTTTGCCAAAAACGCCGGTTTTGGCATGTTTTTCGCAAGAACAAAAACCAACAAAGCGAGGGTGACAGTACTCAAAAGCTTTAATTGCAGTGTAGGTTTAGACTGAGAGACAACCTTATGGACAAGTATCTCCCGCTTATCCAGTTAGAGGGATTACAAAATAGGGACAAAAAGGTTCTCTTTGCAGTGTTCTACCGTGGGTGGGTGGAGTGGGGTGTCTGTAAAACAACATGTGCCTAAGCATTTGAGCCAGTTCCTCAAATGGAAAGAGTAGCAGTGAGTGAAGGCAAGCTCATAATTATGGGTGTAGACATGAACTTGAACGTAAAGAGAATTGAAGGTGACAATCATCATTTGATGTCTCTGTGGCGGGTAATTGACTCTAGTGACGGGTCTGTGACCTTGTGGAGACAGGAGTTCAGCACACATTTGAAGAAAGGCGAGATCAAGATGAGACTTGTCATTCAACCATAGACCACATATGTTGCGGTCCAAATCTTTGCTTGAAAACTTATAAACTCCAAAGCGCTGTGAGTCACCATTGTCTTCTTGTGGCTACAATTCCATGGAGGAAATTGGATGCATCAAAATCAAAGAAGTGGATTGCGAAAAGATGCTACAAACAGATGAGAAAAGACAACTTTTAACAGATCTTTGGGGAATTCCGTGTCATTATCTTTGTTGGGATACTGACACGGACTTTATGGGTAAATTCATAGAAAAAAATGTCAATCGGGTGCTTGATAAGCACCCACCAGGGTGCGCTTTTGCTATTCCCTCATCCTATAAAAGAGCTTTCAGTGAGGATACAAAAGCAGTGTTGCAAGAAAGAGACTCTCCAAAAAGAGAATGTGATGCTGCCGTTAGGATCGAGAAAGATGCTCTTTGTAAATGCTTTGAAAATCGAGAAATTGTTGTGTGAATTGAGTTGGAAGAGAAACAAGAAGGCAAGCCAAAGAAGGCATGTACAGTAAAAATGTTTGGAATACCATCAACAAGGCACACACCAAAAAAAACAAGCAAATAGTGGCTCAAGCTGCATCATGGTTGAAGATCAGGTACTGACTGATTCCAAGAAAAACATCTGAAGAGCTTGCATCCTTCTTTGAAAACAAATTGACATCTATCAAGTCAAAAATAAAACCTGGTATGATTGGACCTATCGAAATATTGGGAAAAACGTGGGCAAATTGTTGATGGATTCACCTTTAGACCATTTGAAAGGAAAGAAGTTATCAAGGCTTTGAACTCCCTACAAGATAAATTTAGCTATATTCATTACCATTACAAGCGCTCTTTGATTTGATTAATAGACGCTTTGTATCTACATCTATGGTGAACAACTTTTAACCACTCTCCTTAACCTCCTATCGCACTTGCCCCGAATCATATAGTGCTACCATCTGACATGGGAGGTCTACTTTTGTGCGCAATGTAGGATATGTGCTCGTCTGTTTTGCCATCTTGGCCTGTCAGAGATCATTGCCCGGTTTCCCTAGTAAGAGATGTCTACCTTGAAAGTACTCCTTCTATCAATATAGGTATACAATTGCTAAAGAGATGGCTTGGTCCACACATAATGCGAGGGAGACTTCCATACTTGTGCATGCTTCGGTGCCAGAACTCGGTAATGGAAATAGAGAAATGAAGCTATTGCGCACATGTAAATACACATACGTACAAGTATGTACATGAGATTCATTCTCAGTTGCAAGTACATGACTGTCCCCAACAGAGGTGTCCTTCCTTGAGCGGGTATCCACATGTCTTGCGCCAATATCTATGTGGTGCAGCTCTCAATTACTCTCCTCAACCTTCTTTTGCGTCTGCCTTGGCTTACCACTACTGCAGCTACCACTTGCCATGGTCTGTACTCTATAAACAACCTACAGTAAGGCTTTGGTTTTGTCGTCTTACTCATTCACATGGTAGTGGGCTTTAGCTGGCTTCTTTTACATAGAAATATCTTTAAACTTTTAGGTAAAGAATCTTATTGTCAAACTCTCTACTTTCAACTTAGCTGAACAAAAGCGGGTGTGCACATATGGAAAAGGGCATGTGCAAAGTAGTCAAAGTGAGGAAAAAGACGAATTGGTAAGCATTTGTGAAGAGTGGTGGGTTTTCTTCATTAGTGGAGGTGCTTTTCAAACAGGGAAACACCTGCAAACTTGGTGTTTGCTTGATTTTTCACAGTTGAGGGTTATCACATAACATAATTCCGATTTAATCACTTGTTTCATCTATAACTTTGGTAGTTTTAGTACTTGACATCCACTCTGTTTAAATATGTTTTGGAAATGATTGATGATCTTCAATCAAAACTCAAATTCAGAGCATTTCAAGTAAATATTCATGGCTTCCTGTGTCTGCTAACCTTGATTATGATCCATGAAGTTCATTGCCCACTGTGGGAATTGGATTGAAATATTGTTCAAACACGCTTCTTCCATTCAAAGGTAAATGGAAATAAAACATTTTAACATTTTGCAGTGTCAGAGTGAAGGAGAGATCATAAAAAGACAAGAGTCTGTGCACATGAATAAGAGTATACTTCTGTTATTAGTCAAATCATGTTGTCTCCAACTCAAAAGCGCATCAAGAAAAGTTCAAAGTCTGCGCATGGAACATCTCCGTGTCAATCACATTTTGGTAAGATTAGTTCAAGTTTACAAATGATGAATGGTTGATGTAACATTGTTCACTTGTATTTTCAAGGTTCTTGTAAAGGTGACGTCACTCGTTTTAAAAGAAGATATGCCTGGGGGACGATGCGAAAATTGGAATGGCAGCTCAAGAAGCTGCCATTGGAAGTGCTTACATACAAATTGCGAAAATATAAATGAAATTTCATGTACTATTTTGATTTCAATACACATGACGCCGTTTTGACACATTCAAAGTTGCTGTGAATGGATTGTGTTGACATAAAAACAGTGTGTTTCCGAATTATTCCCAGCAAGGATAAACTTATTTGTTAATCACACGAAATAAAATTTGAAATGTTCATTGCAAAAATTACCTTTTCATTTTTTATTTGTGGTTTATTTCTACTATAAAGACTTTTGTTGCTCTTCTATCACCAACAAATTACCATTGTTTCAAAGATTTACTTCCTGTGCATGTTTATCCTGAGTGCATGTTAAGAATATTGTTCACCTTGTCGGTGCTTCTTCCGTTACGATGAACAGGTTGCGTTAGCAACCAACACGCTTTCCGAAGTTTGGTTATAAACTTTTGATTTGTTAGTCATTTTTAATTGTCCGCAATAAATTTTAAGTGATTAATTAGTCTATTTGTTTAAATGCAATTCAAAAATGTTGCATGTCAAAAGTACTTCTAGTGATGTTTCTTTGTTCATTCACGTTTGTTGCGCACCTGCTTCTTTTTCAACATGATGATGAGTCATCCCTGTGAAGTTATTACGTCATCTCATTACAGTTTAAGAGATTAATGTATTTGAGTCATCTCAATAGATTTTAAGTAATTAATGGATTTGAGTGATGCAATTCAAACTATTGTCTATCACTTTTTTCTTTGTTCAAATCTGTTGTGCACCTGCTTTTTTCCAAAATCAGGCCACCTGCGGGTCATTACACACCAGGCCGGAAATTAGGGGTTATTGTATGTTTTATTTGATTGATTAGACCGAGTCGAAAACTACGTGAGTCTATATACTACTTATATATATTTGATATTTGAAGATTTTGAATAAAGGACTTTTGTTCTTTGTGTAACAAAAGTTTGAAAAAGAGAAATGCAGTGTTGCAATGCAAACGTTGAAACAAGAGTTTCAACAGTGAAAAAAAGTTTTAATTTTATTTTGCATCATGCCTCATTTGAGTGGGATTCAATGCAAGTAAAATATAACAGGCTTTGAAAACAAATTTGGTACCAAACGTACCAACTTCAAATCTAATACTTTCGTAAATAATAAAATTCCTATTGAATTCCTTTGGTAATAGAAACCACATGAAATTTCTTGTATAATAGAAATCATCAGAAATTCCTGGTCTAGTAGCTAATTTTTAATTCAATTTTCTCCGCCAATATTGCGGGAATAGTTCAGTATTTCTTAAATGCAACTTATTCTTTGGGTGTTGTATTTTCGTTCGTTTGTTTTCTACTTCATTCTTTTGGTGTCTACGCCTATTCTTTGTCTTATTTTGGACCATATGGTCCAATTTTCTGATTAACCCCGTTGTTTCCCTTCTTTTTTCTTTGTTGGTTGATGAGTTTTTACAACCTGCATTATCATTGACCGTCAACCTCAAAAGGTCCTACACGACACAGAATAAATTTGGCTTATGTCCTAGCCCGGAAATTTACTGCTTTACTCAACACAATCCAATATTTGCCCACGCCAACAAGTCTTTTTGCTAGACAATTAAGAGTGGACGGACTAAATCCGCGCCGGTACTAAAAGATATAGAAGATATGGGCGCGGTTCTGTTTTTGTAACCTGATTGTCGGCAAACTTTAACAGACTATGAGTCATAATTGGAGACCGGATTTGAAATATATTTTTACTAAAAAAAATATTTTTCTTTCAATTTTCCAGTTTATTCGAATTTTTTTGAGGTACTTTTGACGCATTGTCTTCCAAATTTTTCATTGGAAAACTTGGGCAAAACTTTTCAGATGCTCAAATGTTTTTTAAGTGTAAGTCTTTGATCGTCTGTTTTATTGGAATCACAAGAAGCCCTCATCCAAAATGTATTAAAATGCTTTTGGACTTCGATGGTCAGCAAAATGTTGCGGTTGCTAACCGAGGTCGTCTTCTTCTCATCCATAATCACAAGAAGGTGGCTCCGCTTGACGTGTCGCCCCAAAGCAATAACACCCCCGACCCCTGGCAGCCCGCACTCAAAAAGGTGAAGGTAGGGTGTCGTGTGGACTAGCCTCCACGAGTGTCACAGATAGATGTGGTTGTCTTGGTCCATGGGTGCTGTTGGTGCACATTGCATAACCCGGTCAAAAGTGAAAATGGTCAACAAAATCAAATCCTGTTGCGGTTTTAATTGCTTGAAGCTTTACTGTTCCTTACAATTTCTCAAAAATAATGTGCCCATTTCCATCCCTCTTGGTAATTTGGAAACAATCCTCTGAACTGGAATGACCTTGAGAGTGTGGAAATCAAGCAAAACAGAAATCTATTAGCAGCTTTTTTAAAAATGCATTTTAAATGGTTCGAAGTTGGAGGGAAATTTGATGCCTTTGTTTTTATTTTTTGCTTTTATCGATTAGATATACAATTATTTGGTCAATATTTTTCAATTAAAAAAACTTGATGATCCACACTTACATTTTAACTTGTAGAGTTTCTTAACACAAAGAAAGAAAATTGGATTGGATCTGACTATTCGAAGAATTAATGTCAGCAAATCTGCTTCTAAATATTGCTCTATTGAAAACGTTGAAATAAGGGCGGTTTTTAGCTCTTGTTTTTTTTTTAAATTTATATGTTCCACTGACCATTTCTTGCTTATTTGGCACTTTTCCGTTTGTTAACTTTGTAGATTTTGCCGTTTTGCACAAGGGTGCAGCTGTTTCCCCTCAATTGGGCCACACATTTTGTCTACGTTATGGACAGCAATTTTATTAATCCTCTTTACAGGCAATTCATTAGTCTTTTTTTGCCGTGTAGATCAGTTTTTTTCGTCTTTTTTTTCGTGTTTGTCAGTTTTTTTTCGTCTTTTTTCGTCTAATTGGGCAATTTTATTCGTCTTATCAGGTAATTTCATTTGTCTTTTTTTGTCTAATTTGACAGTTTTATTCGTCTTAACTTTCTGTCTCTACTCATAATCCTATCGTGCGTGAAATACGATTTCCGTGCCTGGACTTCAGTCCACAGCTTCAGTCTCCTATTTGTTTAGCTTTTGTAAATGCATGTGAAAGGCTTGTACAATTTGAGTATCAGTTCAATCTAAAGAGCAACCAAAACGGACAAAAGAAGTTAAAATGTCAGTTGAAGGTCTAGCAGGCGATTTGGAGAAATTGGTCTTGGACAAAGCTGGCCGTCAAAAAGAGGAAATTCGGCAACAGATTTGGACCGCCATGTTGACGAACAATTTGATTCTTCCGTCTTTTAAAGGCCAACGACTAGCTCAAAAAAAGATTCCCTTCTTTGAAGGTCATGACCAGGCCGCCAATCGCTTGAAAAGCCATCCCACATTTGAAGCTGCCCAAGTCATCAAGATCAATCCCTCGTTGGCACAACAACCTCTAAGGAGACACATTCTTGATGAAATGGAACAACTTTTGATCATTCCAAGCAAGACCATGACTTCGGAATCCATCTGCTTACAATTGGATGGGGAGGGCAAATCAAGCAAGTGGCGCGAGGCTTCGTCATACCAAGCCGGGGGAAATGCCAATGGCAAAAGTTTGGGCTTCAAAACCTGGCCTCCTGGTCTCTTCATTGACCTGGTTGTGGTTGGGAGTGTGGCTGTCAGTGAGAAAGGGGTTCGTTTGGGTAAAGGTGAGCAATTGGCCGAACTGGAATGGGCCATCCTTTGGCGTGCGGGAGCCGTCAATGAGACCACCGTGATAGCTACCACAGTCCATGAGGATCAGATTGTTTCCGAGGAAGAGCTCCCCGCAAGCTTGATGAATGCTTTTGATTTGCCTGTGGATATCATAGTCACGCCTAGGCGGATCATTGAAGTGAAAAAGAAATTGCCCAAACCCAAAGGTCAAATTGATTGGGTCTATTTTGATGGAACCAAAATGATGAACATTCCAATTTTGGCCGAGCTGAAAAGGCAAGATGAGGCCAGAGATGATTCAGATTCGGATTAAGATCTGGGCGGATTTGAGTTATGGGATCCGAGAGCAAGAAGTGTCTAAACGTAAAAAAAAATGTTAAATACGCGGTGAATTTCAGATATTCAAAAATTCATTTGAATGCAAAGATTACCAATGTAAAGCGGCTAAGATCGTTCAAATCTCAGTACAGAAAGTGGTCTTAAAAAATAACTCTAAATCAAGGTATGCGTTTATGTTTTTTTCTAATGTCGACCTCTTAAGCTTGGCACACCAAAGATTAGACTAAAGATTTTACTAGGTCAGATTTAGGCTAAAATATATCGCTCATTTTTTTCTAACAGAAACTAGTTCAACTTCACAGTTTTCAACATTATGGAGAGGTGGTCTTTTGGTGGACTGAATAAATTATAAAGACTATTCTTTATTGCTATGCTCTCTATTGTTAAGATGATGATTGCATTTGTAATGTTTTTACCCTTCACTGATACATTGTAAAAGTATCTAGTTTGCCATGATAAATTTCTACTTTGAAGGGATTAATGTGAAAAGCTATATGTAATAAAAAAGAGTAATCTCAAATCTGAGCAAATTAAATCGCAAATGTCAAATACGGCCATTATTATCAACTTGTTTATTAGTTATAGTTCAATAAACAACACTCGTTATCAACAATATAAATATCCCCTGGGTTTGAAATGAACCAGGAGCCAAGTCTAGGTCTAAATGGCCCGTGCCTTAAAAACTTAAACTTCACAACTATGAATACTGGAAGGTCGTCGTGGCGGGTCCAATGTGACACCAAATGTTGCGGTCAAATCGCCAACCAACGAACGGACGCTTTTGTCCACTTTGTCACAGAAATAACAATTTCTGAATGAATTTGTAGGTCGGTGGTGTGTCTGTGTATTGTGTATGTCTTTGATCCGGATTCATTGCACGGCTAATGGTGATGGCCCATGGTTAATATCAAGGGGAGTGCAATCCCGATCACCAACATCACGATCTCAATTTTGCCGAATCCAACCGAATGGGAATGTCCGGGACCCGGGCCATTATTGGTTCCCTTGGACATGATTTCCGGCAGAACATGAACCGTAGCCACAAAGAGAAACGTGCCCGCACTGAACAACATAGCCAATCCCGTGGCGTGCATGGTGTCCATTCGTCGACCTTGACCCGAGGCACCCAACCACGTGTAAGTAAAAAAGGCCAAAGCCGGAGCCGACATGGAAAACACGAGCAAATGACGTCGGATCTTGGCCTTATCCAGGCCTTCCCTCATCAGAAACGAGGTCAAACCGAACGCAGCCGGAGCCTTGTGCAACATGATGGCTAAAAACACGATGAACTCAATATCGGCATGCCTCGTGGAACTAGCAGCTCCTAAAGCGATCCCATCGGCCGCTGCATGGACCACTAACCCCAAAGTTGTGGTCCAAGACACATTCCGGCCAGCCAAGGCCGAGGCATTGGCCTCCAAATCCGATTTGGAAGCCTTTGAGGCCAGTTGATCAATGAGAAGCATGAAGAGAAACCCCAGGACCAAAGCCATGCCAATGCTTCGATCCAAGCCTTCAAAGGCATCGTGATTGTCATGAACTCCCTCATGGTGATGACTTCGTGAGGCGTGAGCTTGGGAGGCCTTAATCAAGGCCTGCATGCCCTCAGGAATGATCACGGCCAGGGCCGTGCCCACCAATAACCCCGCTCCCATAACGGAGACCAACTGCAACTTCTCTTCATTGAGCGGCATGTACAGCGGAATGGAACCCGCAAAATACGAACCCACGAGCATGACCAGACAAAAGGCCAGAAGCTGAAGGACGTTCCGAGCCGAAGAGGGATCGCCCCCCAAGGCCTCACTAGCCTGGCCTTCTTGGACCTCTTCTACCATTGCACAGGAGGCCTTTGGAGTGACTTCTGTCACGGATATTCGTTGGGATGCCTACTAAGTTCTCTGCAGAGTAGCAAAGCAAAGCGAATTCGTAACCGTTACATGCACTCACTCAAGTGCAAAAGGCATTAGTGAAGGAAAGAAAAGATGGCAGAGAAAGGGATCCATGTCAAAGATTTTGGCCATGGTTTGCGGGTGAGATCGAATTTTACCGGGTAAAGTCTACATGAGTAATTACGGTGGTTCGTGCGACAAAGAAATTCCATGTGGTTAGTCACAGGTCGAATGAATGGATTTGAGTGCGATTCATCACCCTGAAAGGCGATGTGTTTGTCGACGAACATATGCAGTTGGTTAAATTACAGTTCGGTGACGATGTAAGGATGCAACTTGAATATCTCGGTGTTTGAAGGAATGGAGAGAGGGTACAAAGGCTCATTTTTCACTGCAAAGGGAATTTCCCATCACTCTATGTCTTTGACGTCACCATCATAAAGTGGCAACTTTTTGGCTGAGAAGACTAGTGCGAAAAAAAGGTTTCGTGAGTTTCAGTTCTGCCATGATTTTTTTTTCATTTTCAGAGATTAATTCTTTTGTTAGGCGACCTTACAATCCCTTTACCATCGATGAAGGAGCTAGCAACGGTTCAGCACAATTTAACTTGAATATTTAAAGGGGAAAAGAAACGATGGTCAATCGCACATTTCGAAAATAATATTGCTTTGCGGCTTTTTCTTAAAACCATCTTTCTTTTGATATAATAGAGTTTTGTTCTGTAAAAATGGAAATAAACAAGGCCAAATGAAACGAGGTTGTGACTTTCAAACTTTAAACGACAGGTAAAAGTGCTGACAGTCTCCTGATCGATATTTCATGTAAAGATCCATGACTGGAATTGGGTCAGTTATACGGATAATTTAGTTTTAGGGTGATTGAATTAATTAAAGTAAAACAATTAAATAAAGTATAGAAATGATAATTTGAAGTAATTAACTAAGCCTTGTGCTTTTGCAAAAAATAGGACTTAACCATTAATCAAAACAATAATTTAAAGATGTGGATTTGTTTAGGGGAAATGAAATAGTTTTCAATGTTTCTGTCTGGAATTATTTGATTTCAGATGACTCATTTTCTTGTAAATAAACTCAGCATATAATCAATCAGGTGTAAGCAAAGGTATCAATACTTTAAATATAGATCGTTTCTTGAATCACTGAATGGACGATTAAATGGGGAAAAAAATTGAATTCACCAAATTGGGCTGAGCAACGCAGCCCTGTTTTACCACTAGCGGTAAGATTTAAAATGCTCACTTGAAGCAACCTTTGTCATATCTAGGGACGGGCAAATAGTGTAAAAATATTTTTGGTAACATAAACCCATTTTTCTGCACTTTTGCACTTTTCACCTTTATTTGCACTTTTTATTTGCGTTTTTGGCCAAAATTGACAAATTGTTAAGAAAATGTAGTGGCTTTTGAAAGAATTTTTATTTTCAAGATCAAATTTTGCACTAGTCGAAAAAGCTTGCATTTGCAATCAACCATTCTTAGCACCTTGAAGAAATATGTGCATTTCAGACGCAAACCTCACACTTTATTCACCATCTTGGCTTTAACTATAACATCCCGTTTATTAAACTAAAGATTAGACAAAAGAATCTCATTCCATGCAACCAACAAATAGCAAACCTAAAGCAACTCATGTTATGGTAATGGAAGGATCTACAAACAATATAGATGTGATGAGACAATGAATGCCACATTTAAAATTGAGTTCTGGTAATTAGGCCATGGGCCAAATATTGAAGTAATGTCACTAAAAACATGCATAAAACACATTTAGGACCATTTTCTTTGATACAATTGTTAGGCACACGTGGGTATTTTTCTGTTCAATTTTCATTGTCTATTTTTAAACAACTTGAAGGACGAAAACGGAGTGATGTAAAGCCATATAAAACAATTGCTAAATATATTTCGATAATATTTTAGGTACATACATCCATGAGACCACCTTAGGAATGAGAAATTCAGAAGATTGTTGACTAGAGTATTTTTCATGACTTCACATCCTTTTTGCTAGTGACCTAATTAATAGAACTCGTAACTTGTAAATGACTTCTGCTCAAATAGGAGCTGTGGGTACTCCATGAATGACGTTTAAGTCCAAATGCAAGTTATTTACTCTTTTTTGACATTTATTTGCTCTTCTCTGACACTTATTTGCTCTTTTGACATTTATTTGCTCTTTTTGCGACATTTATTTGCTCTTTTTGACAGTTATTTGCTCTTTTTGCGACATTTATTTGCTCTTTTTTAAAATTTATTTGCACTTTCAACATTTTTCTGCACTTCGTTTTGCACTTTTGGGCACATTTTTTTGCAACTTTTGGTAACTAAAAGGGTAAGATTATTTGCACTTTCTGCCCGTCCCTAGTCATATCCCATTCATTCGGGGTTTCATTAGAATCAAATAAAACAGTGCTTTTTCCCATTACAAGTTTTTGGCCGACCATTTTATGAAATTGCTCAAGAAAGAGATTAGAATATACTATTGAAGAACTACCTATAGTTCTATCATTCTTGCATTTTAGTGTGGTAATAATGGAAAATATGGATGGGCCGAAAGTGCTTTCGGCTTGAGTTTGCCTACCAAAAGTTGAATCAAACGTTCACTTTAAAGAAAGGAGTTTGACAACCAAGTCAAATATCTTTTGGTTCAAATATATCTTATTTTTTTGTTTATTTTTTTTTTACTTTTTTGGAACCTGCGATTGCCCAGCTTCAAACAAATGGGCAATATAGGTTTTAAATTGAATTTAGCTTGATATGATTTTGCAAACAGCTGCTTTGGTTTGGGTAAAGGCCCCTTTTGGTCCATTACTAATGAAAAGTAAAATGTTTAGTAAGTTTACGCAAAATATATAACTTTGACAGTCCTTCAATTAAACAAGAGCTTGAAATTTGAAGTTTGAAAGGAAGTGAGGTTTGAAATGTTTGTTTACGTTAAGTCATTTCCGGACACAAAGATTGAGTTTTACAAGATTTTCATGACGGATCGTTTCAATTTACCTCTTTTTGTAATTCATCATGAGTTTGTGTTTTATTTCTTCTTAAATTTTTGCCTGACATTTCAACTTAATTTTGCATCACCATATATTTCTATTTTATAACATTCGCCTTATTCTATTTAACGCATAATATCTTTTTTTCTCCCTTAAATACACGCATGAAAGGCTGACGAGTACATTTATTAACTGAAAACATATATTTGATGCAAAATAATCGCCTCGAAACAGCAACAAAACCATCAAACCCCAAACTTAATCAATCTTTGTTCCAGTTCATACTCATGCCATAAAGCCTAAAAGAAATATTGATATTCGTCGGAAAAAAAATTGATTTGTTTCTGCTTTCATTAAGAACATGTAAGAACTTCTTCCCTGAAATCCATTTCCATTCTAGCTATTTTTTGGCCACGTGTAGTAATTCCCTTTAGCCTCACTTCAACTTGGATCGTTCTCATTACTTTGAATTGGAAGAGAGGCCTTTGTCCCCGACCTTGAAAGGAATTTGGAACGGGGTCGCTCCCACCAGATCCAGGTATCTACATACGAATGACGAGCACTCCCCAGGATTGAGGTCAACCTGTTGTTAGACTCAATGGCCTTCAATTGATTAATGATGGTTCCCAACGACATGAAAGAATTAAGCGACATTTCCCTAACGCCAGACGTTGGCTTTGTTGTTCCATGTTCATGGGGGATGGTTCAAGCTTTCAGGTGCACTGGAAGGAATTGAGCAAAGTCCCTTTAAGGTTCGATGGAGTCGTATAATGCAATCATGGAAAGAGATAACGAGCACATTTGTTGTACCTGCGGGTCCTGTACGACGTTTATTGAGAGAGAAACGAAGACCCATACACGCATTTTTCCACGGTCCTAATAGCACTATCTCTTTTACTGAAAGAGAAGCTCTGACTCAACTTGGAAATGATGACACCTGACAAGGCAATGGATTACTCTAAATTAGGGAAGGATTTGTTAATGTTATTTTGAAGCTTAACATTTCACATGGTTAGGTGTACCATTTTTTTGATTCACTTCACTCATTCTTAGGCTCTTGAGTGCAAGTGATTCCTAATATGCGGGTTGAAATCATTCCAGGTTGTCTTTGTCATTCATTTATGGGTCTTCCCTGGAAGGCAAAGAGGGCTCTCAAGGAAGGTAGTACACTTCCAAGTTCAGTTTAAGCACGCCTGACAACAATTTCGTGGAACCAAGGTGAACTAAAAACTCATTGAAGCACCATCATTTCGACTACCCTCATCAGAAATGCACTCCTAAATTGATCCAAGCCTTGATCACTCCACTTCAAGCATATCAAAACAAGGCCTTTTTTGTCCAAGTCAACCACACAAAACTCTGCTATTTTTAAGGAAACAAAAGGTGAGCTAAATCGTTCTGTATGTCCCAGATTTGTCTGGTTTCCAAAGTCACGCGAGAAACTTTCTCTCTTCGTCCGCATAAAGGCTCTTTGTCATCAAGTTGGCCTCTTATAAAGGAGCCTTCTTCAAACCTTTTGGCACTCGCTCCAAACTTGAGCTCCTTTAAGTGCTTATTTGAAACAGGTGTTTCACATCTGTTCATCATCTCCATTTGGTTTCAGTTTGTTTTGAAATAGCATCCTCACAGTAATGCCAACGCGTCCCAAAACGGCGGGAGATCGAGTCGAGTCCGATTTAAAAGAGCGCGCCAATCGCTCCATGATGAACACCAAAGATCCTGTGGAGAAACTCAGGTTCTTTTGTCTTTCCAGAGGTGCCACGGGAATCCTTGGACTGGGTAGGTGAGTAACACTTGTTTTTTTACTAGAATTTAAAATGAAATTACTGGAATGAAGACGAAGGTTAGTTGTTGAGGGGATTTGGAAGTACCGCATGCGCGAATATAGGCTCAATACTTAAGCTGCGTTTTGCGATTGAAAAACGTGGCTCATGAGGTGCAAGTGCACTCAAGCATGGTTATTTATACTGTGTATTACTTTGCTTCCGATATACCTTCAAATCTCCTCAACAAATGATTTTGTATGTATGCAAGTAGTAGAATGTAAGTAAGTAGTATGTAAGTATGTAGTAATGTATTGTTTCTTAAGTGCAATTTTTACTTTATAACCTATCAAACTTTATAACCTGAATGTTAGGTGTACTAATTCAAGTGGCTGAAATATATTTAAATTTACTATAAATAACAATGCTTGAGTATAGTCTTTGTACATAAGCTGCGTTTTAGAGGTAGCTTATGAACTCGAACATTTTTATTTATATCCTACTTTGGTCCATCTATTCTTTTTCTCTCTATTCGGTAAACAAAACATTGACGCAAATCGTATTCACTTAGTGAAAAGTTGACAAAAAAATAACTTTTATGATTTTTTTAGTCTACGTTTTAGTCAACGTTTTTAGTCAAAGTTTAAAAAAGTGTAAACTTTTTGTGGTTGGTTAAAATCGAAATAATGAGTTAACTCTTGTGAGCGGATGTTATTTCACAAATTTTGTTGTCTGACAAACCTGTTCGAAGCTATGATTTAATTAGACTAGGTATGTTGGGTGACACCTGCACGTTTCAAAAAAAGGACCTCAAGAGCGAGAAACTCGTCAAAATCCAATATTTTGTAAATGAAAGATGTTGCTCATACTCATATTTTTATGTTTGGTGAACATTTGTCCACTAAAATGATAAATTGCGATTTGAAACAGCTTAGCTTTGAAAGATACATCATTTTTCCCATGTTGCTTGCTCTTGACGCTTATTTTCTATGTGTGCAGGGGTCAACCAACACACCTTATCTAATTAAATCATAGCTTCGAACAAGTTTGTCTAAAAAAAATTGTAAAATAACATCTGCTGATAAGAAATAAATCTTCAAATCGTTTTTTTTTCATAATCCAAGAATCGTGCATTTAAACGAGTTGCAAAGCCCAGTCTACCTATAGTCTGGATATCCCTCGTATTTGCAACCACAAGGATTACCATTTTAGTCCCACACACAAGTGCATTTGCAACCAGCGCGGCGAGAATGCCCACCCATTTCACTTTTTGTATTTTGTTAAAAAAAAAAAAGACATCAGACTGATGAATTCAACATCGCAATAAATTTGGAAAAAATGACGTCCTTTGTTTAGCCCCGGTTTAGAGCTCGTCGAAATGGGCACCATTGTAAATAACTTTGAGTTTGAAGTTAAAAGTTATTACTCCATTTGTCATCTATCTATATTGAATTTTGCCCTTTGTTTGCTGAGTTAAAAAGATTTTTTGAACAATGTCTTTTGTAACATGTTTTTCAAAGACTGTTTTAGATAAACTTTGTTCCTCTATAAGAATTTGAGGTGTTGTTGGTTCCTCATTTCAGAATGTTCCGTCGAATGGATGATGATGGAAACAAGAATCTAAATTTTGCCGAGTTCCACAAGGGTTTGAATGAGACTGGATGCACTTTAACGGCCGAAGAAGCTGAGACGCTCTTCAAGAAATTCGACCGAGATGGCAATGGAAACGTTAACGTGGATGAATTCCTAGTTGGCATCAGGGTATGCAGTATATCAATAATTATTTCAAGATTGCTCTTCGTCAAATTGAAGGTCCCAATTATAGCCTCCCATGTCTGAAAACCGACGACGAGTCATTCAGGAAGCATTCAACAAGATGGATAAAAGTGGAGATGGGGTTATCACTGCTGATGATTTGAAGGTATTGCTAATTGCATAGTGCGTGAACCACTCAAAAATCACATTAATGATAAAAGAGCATAGGTTAAAAAGCATTTAAGTAAAATCGGAGACAATACCCATAAGTGAATTCTTTTTTACAGGGCGTTTATAATGTGAAGCGACACCCACAGTATCTGAACGGGGAATGCACGGAGACACAAATCCTTGAGAAATTTTTATCCAACTTTGAAACAATGGGACTTAAGGATGGTCAGGTACGTGAGTTAAGTTATAATAAATAAGGTAACTTGTTATCAGTCAAAGTAATGAACATACTTTTCAATCAGCATCAACGGTATTTGTCAACTGGGATTGGGGATGGAAAAGTGAGTTTTTGCATGTGATGAGTTCGAATTCAATTCAAAACCATTAGTGTCCGTTTTGTTTGAGCATGCTCCAGCCTTTGATGAAGAATTTGGTCGTCTTTCTTTTTTTTAAGTATGGCACTTTCGTAAAATAAAAAAGTAGTAAGGCAAGAAGTAAGTTGCAGTGACAAATATTATGTATATTTAGACAAATTGACCACCCTCTGTATGGTATGAAATGTCATATTCTGAACTCTAAAGTGAATGTCTATTTTTTTGCATTGACTTATTTTGCCTAGGGATTGAAATGAAGTATTTATTTTAGAGACCTAATATAGGATAAAAATTGGTTTCCAATTTTTTTTGGTAAAAACAAACCCAATGATTTAAAGGGATAAATTGTGAGTAAAGAGATGGAGGTCATGGATAGGCAGGCCTCTCTGATTTTTGATTAGTTGGGACAATATAGTGCTTGTTCGCAACATCTGCTTCGATTTCATTACAAGAAAAGGGGAACCATTTAGTTCCAGTTTCTTATCTAATCTTATTAAAATGTAAAGAGGTTGGGTAAAGAATGTTTTTAGTTTACTTGTGTTTGACTATGGACTGAACAATATTTACAAACTACAGGAAGTTTATGTGTTGTCACTTCTGTGTTTGTTTTCACACTTCAATGGCTAGTTAATAAATAAATCTATGGTTCACTAGTTTTTTGTAATCTAACAATTGTTCACCATAAGTATCTTCCAGTGCCAAACAGGTTTCATGAGGAACACCTCATCAATTACTGCTAACGAAATCTCTAAGACGAGTCATTCAAAAGCCACGTTCTCATCAAATTAATAATAATGCTTTATTGCGAGAAGAATCTCATTATACATTTTTTATGGGGGGGGGAGCGGATTTTTAATACCGCTACAAGGAATAGGATTCCCTGTAAAGAAAGTTAATGATTGATATAGTAAAAGGATTTCTCCCGACAACCTCAATTCTATCCCCAACATGATTCAAACCTCGGCCGTCTGGGGAAGCACTTACGCAACCTATACACTAGTGCACTCGGCCATTCTTGCTTCGTTTTCACCATATTGTATGTGACAATACAGTGTGTCTATCACTTGAAGGAGGGTTATTGGGTGGTCACCATTCGAGGCGTCAATGTCCAGTAGAGAATTGGTTAGGTGAGACCCGGGATCGAACCCACGAAATGTCTAGCTCGTGTGTGGCGCGTTAGTTAACTACGCCACTCCATCACCCTTACGTATATTAGGCCTTGATAGTTTATTTCTACGGAACTTTCCGCATTACATCTACCAAACATGCCTTCCGGGAATAGGATAGATAAATCAATTTTAAGATATCTCAATTTTGACGACGCCCAAAAGCACCCTCTGGAAGGGATTACCTAGAGACTAGGATTACCTAGAGTTGTTCTTGAAAGCGGTGCTTCATGTTGAAGCTCATAGAGTGCGTTGCATTGTGTGTAACGCAAATATCCTTCATGAAGTTTGCGTCTCAGACCCAATCGAGAAAATACAGCCTGAGTCATCTAGAGGTCGCGGATCAAACTACTGTCGCCGTAGTTTGCCTGTTTAGCTAGAATTGAGTGGTCTACGCTTGGTCTGTGGGAATAGTCATTATTATGGGGATATATAAAGGTTGGTTCATGTGAGTGTTTTAAATCATACCGCTAGCAGTAGAACAGGGCCGTTAGCTGGGCTGAGTTGCCCAGCCGATTTTGGCGAATCCAAGTTTTTTTTCATCTAAGTGTACAATCAATGATTCTAGGTCCTTGGAAACCATCGATATTTTACGTCTTGATACCTCTGCTTACACCTGGTATGTTCTTGTTAGAAGCACATACCTATGTAAAAACATACCTGGTTGGGTATGATATGTTCAGTTTATTTGCTAGAAGATCATACATATAGAATCATATATTACCAGAAAGAACCATTAAAAACTGTTTCATTTCTCTGTATGGGTAACATTTTGGAATATTGATTTGATTCTTCAGAATCCACCGAACAAATCAGCATCTCTAAATTGTTGTTTGGATCATGTTAAGTCCTCTTTTTTTGCAATAACACAATGCTTACTTAATTGCTTTTAATTCAATTACCATAAAATTAATTTTTGGGTAGTATTGACCCAATTCCAGACAAGGCATCCTTACGTAAAATATCAATCGTTTCCAAGGACCTAGAATCATCAAATAGACGCCTTAATGGAAAAAACTTGAATTTGCCAAAATCGGCTGAGCAACTCAGTACAGCCAACGGCCCTGTTTTGCCGCCAGCGGTATGATTTAAAACGCTCATTTGAAGCAACCTTTATCACTACCAAAGTTTTTAGTTGCTGCTTATCATACTACTAATTAATTAGTGACTTTATTTGCACTTCAGGTCACCAAAGATGAATTTTTCGACTACTACTCCGGGATCAGCGCCTCCATAGACCAAGACGCCTATTTCGACCTCATGATGAGAAATGCGTGGAATCTTTGAAGTTTGGTTAATAGGATCCTTGTACCCTATTTCTTGTTCAGAGCATACTAATCATTAAATTAAGTGTTTTCATGATAGCTGCATTAATTATGAATTTCCTTTTCCAATGCCAGATTCTTTTTCAGTGGGTTGAGGCGTTTAGTTGTAACGTCTCACAATTCAATGTAATTGTGATTGCAATTAATTAAAATTTGGCCAATGAAGGATTTTAAAGCACACTCGTGTTTTTGTCACTTAAATGAAACTACGTTTGCTTAAGCTGTAGTGCGTGGAGTGCCATCTCTTGCCCTCAAAATGATCCCTTTGTGGCCTTTTCGAAGAAGCCAAAGTTGGACTTCGATGAAGAGCTGAAGCGACAATCAGGGCCATCTGCCAAATGGCGGTAAAAACAATTTCGGATTTTTGTTTGTTTATTAAGGAGTCAGTACATCACTGATAAAGGGTGTTCCATGAAGGAATATTCCCGCTCCTTGCCACATTTTGGCTGCCAATGGTATACATATTGGTAATTGTTTGTACTGAAAGACGGTTCAATGCTAAATTTGACTCCTAAGAGTTGATTTTGGAGGGTGGCAGTCATCCGGCATCAAACCCCAGCCATTCGCACGACAAACCGACGCAGTTCGAACTACACCATGTCTCACCCACTAATTCCGGATGTTATGGCGAGATGTTTTAACCTACTTTATGGAAATTCACTATGAGTTGGAAATTCTTAATTACAACAGAATTGTAGTTGATCTAGAATGGACTAGAAATTTCTCTTAACAGATGAACTGATTCTGGCAACATGATCAAGACGAGTGTAACTACTGTATTTTTAACTCAATTTTCAGAGACTCTGCCTTTTGCCTCCATCTAATGGAGGTGGATTTTTGGCTAGTTCGTTGTGATAAAGTACGGCCTGACAATCCCATTTTCCCACATGGGGGCGTATGTCTGTCTTTATGTCAGGAAAGACTTACTTCTTAGTCATGTTCAAATGTCGAATGGAGAAGTAGAAGTTTTGATTTGTCATATTAAGGCCCTTGATCTTACGGTTGTAACAATGTCTCGGCCACCTTCTTGTAGCTCTTCTTCATTTCTGTCAGCTCTCCAATTCATTGGAAAGGAGTTAGATCGAGAGGTTTGTTCTCGACTCTTTGTAGTTGGCGACTTCAATTTTCCGGCTAGCATTGTTGAGTGGGAGATTAGTCCGGATGGGTACATTCCCATTTTGAAAACAGCATCGCTGTCTTTTGAAAAATTAGAAGAGCTTGCGATCTTGCGTAATCTCTCTCAACACGTTGGTGTTGCAACCAGAGCAGAGAGTGTTCTGGACTTAGTTTTTTTCCATTGACCTTGATCTGATCCAGTATGTCCATGTTGCCCCATGTAGCCTGTCAGATCATAACACTCTTGAGAGAGGGTCGACCATTACTCAAAAGCCGGCGAGCTCTAGAGTTAAACCTGCACAAAAGGTGGGTCTGGCAAAGTTCAAGTTCAAATAGGAACATTGGCCTCTTATTGTTGAAAGATTGGAAGAGTTGGACTTGATTTCGATTTTGAAGCAGGAACCCTCCATAGATGGCGCCATAAATAGGCTGATTTCCATTTTTCAGGAGGTTTGTTTGACTCTATGTATTGCAGAAACGGCGCCAAAAGGTGGGCCATTGTCTAGAATTCCAAAGTTTAGAAAGAAGTTGTTCAAAAGGAGTTGTCAGATTGCAAATAGACTTCGACGTACTTCAAATCTATTTCTAGTAGCCAGATTCCGATCAGTTAGAGAAGGAAAGTAGAGTGATCCAGGAGGTTAAGACTAATCCAAAGGCGTTTTTCTCGTTTGCAAACACAAAGAGAAAAATGAAGCATCCTGTAGGACCTTTTGAAGTCGACGATAAAACCGTCAATGATAGTGAGGTTATGGCTAATATGCTTGGAGATCAGTTCTCTAATGTATTTTCAATTCCGAAAAGGGTTGGTAGAGCAGGTCATGACTGTAGTAATGTTGTTGATGAGCCTGGCATTGATAGTCAGGACAATCAATTGGAGGATCTGTTAGTAACAGATCAAGATACTTTTGAGGCCATCAAGAGCTTAAAGCTCTCAAGTTCTCCTGGACCTGATGGTGTGACATCTCAGTTTCTGATGAAATGCTCACAGATTCTTGCCCCTGTTTTCTCATTTTTGATGCGTCGTTTCTTAGATCTGAGGTGAGGGTTTTGAATGTCCTACCTCGGAGGTAACTATGGTTGAGGTGCTTCAAGTTGTCAGTGCTGCCATTTCTTGACTTTATGAATCAAATTATTTCTATATTTTTCATTCTCTCATTTGCTACACTTATAAACAAGCTTGAGTTATGAGCTTTTTGCTTTTGTTGTACTGTAAGCTTCTTATGGAGTAGCTTTTACATGTTGATTTTCAATTTTTGTATTTTGAACCCAACAACTTAACTATTCCATAACGTTCTTGAATACAGAGGTGAGGTTCTTAAACATTTACGAAGTAGCTAGATCAAAAACAGGTATCTCGTAGCTTTATATCAAGGAGCTAAATGATAATTATGGTCGATTGTAAATTGAGTTCTGTAAAGAATTGGTCGTGTGGAGTTTGGTATCTTCCAAGTTGGAGGTGTTTGGACGAGCAAAGTGGATACATATCAAGACGCTTAAAACATCTACGGAATAACCAAAGATTAAGACGGGAAATTCAAAGGAATGATGCTTGGTTTACTGCAGCAATCTCAATAACTACCTAAAGTAATTAGAAATGTATACTTCAAAGATACACACGTGGAGTACGTGAGCTAAATTCAAAGATTCAATTTCCATGACTGTGTTCGTCTATAAGGCAGATTTAAGAAATATTTTGAGGAAAGTTCCGCGAAAATTAATTGGACGACGCCGTACTCTGCTTTAATTGAAGAAGTTGTCTTCACGAAACCCGTTTGCGGTGGTTCGTACTTACGAAGTAACTTTTACAGTCCGATAGTATAGTCTTCGTCGGGAATATGTAGGAGCTAATCCTCTAATAGCATTTAAGGCAGGATTGGACAAATTTTTGAATACTATTCCTGACCAACCCACTATTCAAGGGTTGTACAGATCTGCCAACAGTAACT
>JAAGOF010000088.1:423563-455520 GCA_010645155.1 Tigriopus japonicus | reverse complement strand
AACAGGGGCAAGAATCTGTGAACATTTCTTCAGAAACTGAGATGTCACACCATCAGGTCCAGGAGAACTTGAGAGCTTTAAGCTCTTGATGGCCTCAAAAGCATCTTGATCTGTGACTACCAGATCCAGAACTACCAGAATTGGATTGGTAGTTTCATGAGTGTTTGGCAGTAAATGGTTAAGGTTGAAGGATCATTTAGTGGCATGTATGATGTCAAGTCAGGTGTTCCACAAGGTTCAATTTTAGGTCCGCTCCTGTTTATTCTCTTCATTGCTCCTCTCCAGAAGTTTAGAACAAAAGCCAGTATTTCTTCATATGCTGATGACACAAAATTAGTTTGTGGAAGGAATGGTCAGGACCCAAAATGTTTAGTAGATGACTTGGAGAAAGTCTACTCTTGGGTTGGCGAGAGTAACATGGCATTGAACGGGATGAAATTCGCACAATGACGTATGGGATGTCAAAATTAGATGTCCCGCTCAAAGACAGTGGAGGTTGTGATATTGAGCAGGTATCGTCCATGAGAGATTTGGGAGTTGTCGTCTAAGATGATGGAAAGTTTGATGAGCATATCCAATTGAAAGTGGGGAAGGCATTTCAAACATGTGGCTGGATCTATCGCACTTTCAGGTCCAGAGATAGTATTACGATGCTAACTCTGTACAAGTCGATTGTTCAGCCTCATCTTGAATATGCCTCACCCATTTGGGCTCCAATGAGTTCAACAGATTTGCAAAAGGTCGAGCAGGTCCAAAGATGTTTTACTAGGAACATCACAGGAATGAGAGAGCTCTCGTATTGGGAGAGGCTCAAGAAGTTAGGGCTGTACTGTACTCAGAGAGGGTATGATAGGTATCTGATACTGTATGTTTTCAAGAGCATTCATGGGCTCTGTCCTAACCCAGGATTTGAGATCAGTTGTAGCGATCGTAGAGGTTTTACGTGCGTTCTGAGAGCGCCTCCAAATCCACGGGAATCGAGGCTATTTCGAACAATGAAGTCCTCCATCCTCTCTTCTTTTACGGGGCTCCTTGATTGTTCAATCTTTTGCCCATTAGTCTGAGATCTAAGTGATTCAATTGCTTCAAGAGCATCTTTCTCAACAATGGTTTAAGCTTCGAAAGTTAGTGTTCTTGTTCAAACAGGGTTCGTTTGGTACAATTGAACCCCACAAAATTTGCAAGAAAATTGCCGTATCGAAATACTTCACCCCACATTTTGGCAAAATAGCAAATAATTTCCTCAGCAACATGATTTAACCAAAACTTGTGACATTTTAGTGAATCTACGCCACTGACGAAGTATCATTTCGTAAAATAGTGCCAAAAAGTGGCATCAAAAATCCCTATCTGACAACTACACCCGAGTCGGACCATAGTGCCCACGGGATGCCTCTCCTAAATTATACTGAAGTGCTCATTGTAGTTGATTTTCTATAATTTGCGACCATTTATTTGCACATGAATAGGATTTGACATTGGGAATATGTCTTGCGTACTTTCGTTCGTACCATGATCATTAGAGGGTGGAAAAAAAGTTTTTTTCCTGCAGAGCAGAAATTCTAGACGGCTGATGCAACTAGCTCTCCTTTAGTGTTAGTGTTCAGCTGACCCCAGCTGACCTGTATCGTAAATCGTCTAGATTTTTTGCTCTGCAGAA
Source organism: Tigriopus japonicus (assembly GCA_010645155.1). Lineage (NCBI taxonomy): Eukaryota > Metazoa > Arthropoda > Copepoda > Harpacticoida > Harpacticidae > Tigriopus > Tigriopus japonicus. The sequence goes on along the minus strand of JAAGOF010000088.1, from coordinate 453,860 downwards.
AAAAAAAAAACTTTTTTATCCACCCTCTAATGATCATCCACTGGCAAAGCAAGTTTTACGATATTCGTCGGAAGTATTTGCTTTTTCACGCAACTTATGGGCCTGACCACACACGGCGCTGGCGACGGAGTGTTTTCGCTGACATTTAGTGGGGTTCATTGCATGGAGGTGGAAAACACTGATGCAAATTGTTCGTTAAGAGCATTTGCCAAATCGGTTAGATGAGATATTTCTCCGTTATCCAAACAAAAAGGTCCAATAGATTACTTGGATTTGCGTTTAGATTTGGCATATGAGTAAAATGCTTTCGAGTCAAGTTTTATATCTTTCACAACATTTTTCTCTTTGCACAACTGATCCTGTTCAATGGAAGATTTAAGAAGTTTAGAAGAATAACTTTAATCTTCTCGCCGATATTTTGTTCCAATTTGGAAACAAGGTCAATTGATTCAAATTTATCGTTAATCAGAGGCCAGTGTTCTTCTTTGAATCGATACTTAGCTATTCCCGTCTCTGGATTTTTTCTCGGGCTTGGAAAGATTCATTGTCTAGTTTAGTGAATTTCTCTAGAATATTGTGATCAGAAAGGCTAGTTGGCAGCGCTTGAATTTTTTCCACCAGATCTAGGTCGTCGGAGAACACTAGTTCGAGAATGCTGGTTTTCTTTGTCTCTGTTTTCAAAACTTAATTGGGGTTCTTAAGAGAAAAGATTATTCAGTATTAAAAAAGAGACAGAGAAGAAAAATTGTATTAATCCATAAAGGGAAGAATCCCATGGAATATTGCAAACAATAAAAACCACGTTTCCTTCAACGAATTTGGCGCTTTTGAATTTTTTTTTTGAGAAAATATGGCACGGATATGGCGCTTTTGCGTCAAAAGTTGGTTGGCGCTTCAGTCCCAAAATATTTGGCCACATTGATTTTATCCACCTCCTGCATTCTTCCAAGTTTATTGAATCTCACGGGCAAAAAAAACAACAAAACAAATATATTCCACTTAGCCAAAACAACAAGTACCTTTGAAGCGATTAATTTTGTGACGCCGTTCCTTTATGAAAAGGAATTCTGGAGTAAGGAATTCCTCATTTCAAGAAAAGGAATTTGAACTGAAAGTAATCCGTTCCTCTTTTTGACGAACGGCTAAAGACCAGGTTAATTTGCGCTTCTTGCTCGTCGTTAAATATGAATTACGCAATGCCATAACGTGGGCTTAGTGACAGCCTGCAAAGATTAAATGAGAGAAAAGAGAGTGGCCAGTTTTCATGAAGTGCAAAATACCACGAGTTCCCTAACATTTAAACTTTACGCTTATGATGAACTCGAGTGATCTCTTTTGTAATTTGAGAGCTTGAAACATTTCCGATCCATCGAACTTGGCGGTGATCATCAGCATTTAACACTCACTTACTCACTCGTGCAGAGCCGCGCAAAAACATTCATCACACAAATTCAATGGAAACCTCTCATATGTGATAACACTCTTTTCCGCTTTTCCAAAGATACTATTATTTCAATCCTACTATCAACCACAATAAAATTCGAGTGAGAAAGAGAGCAAGTGGGACTTTGTTCTTGGGTCCAAAATGGGCTGTTGTCTCTCAATTTGTGGCAAGACCGCTAAAACTAAGGCGGACACGAAACACGTGACCCCCAATGTTAGCTTTAAACCGTGTCCAGAGAATTCACAAAATCGTGTGGAATTCCGAGATCCCGGAGAAAACGCTCTCAAATCCCGAATGAGCATCGAAAACGAGAATGCTGAGATTCCTGATGTGCCCTCTGTTCCACTTGGTACGCCTTCGAGTGCTTGAGCCCAGCTTCATTTTGTGCTTGTGTTCCCACTTCCATCTTGTTATTATGATTGTTTCATTTTCACTTAAATTGCATCCTATATGAAAGGCTTGAAGGAGTCTCCCGAAGTGGTTGCGAAGACCAATTTGAAGGCCAAACGTGGGTCGGATTCAATGCGTGTTGTGACGAGTATCCGGTGTCCGACTCAAGAACCTGGATTACTTCCCGAGATTGATTCCATTCACGATGATGATGAGAGTGAAGCTTCGGAGTCAAGCTTGGAAATTCCGAATATTGGAGATTCGGATGAATCGGGGCAATCATCGGGAAAGGATTCAGGATCCAATTCGTCATTTGAGAAAATTGAGTAAGACGTAAAATCACAAAAGACCTCAATTTTGGGTTAGTAAGAGTTGGCTACAAGGTCGCCCTCTGATGACAATGTTTGGCAATTCCTCGGTGTTCTGTAATATAAATTGATGATGCAATTGTTTTGAACTTGTTCTTTTATTATATGGCCTCTTTCCGTCTTTTCAACGTTTTTCCTTTTATTGTTAACATTATCAAGCAAAAATTGAAATCTGATATTTTGTCAGAAATTTTGGCAACAATGTACTTATTTTTTTGGTTAATGAAGTCAGAAACTTAAGGAATGTAATGTTACTGATGGCTTATTTCTCACGTCAATATTACTTTTAATCTTACTTTTTGCATAAATTATGAGATTTGCTAGTGTTTGTATTAGAACTATTATAACCCAACAGAAAATTGATGTAATAATTAGAAAGTTGCCAGAGTGAGACTTGCTGGGGAAAACTAACGGCACTTACGTAAGTGGATCATGGAATAAAAATTTGTTGACCAATCTTGTTCTTGGTTTAAAAGGGATTCAAAATTGTAACATCTCAGAAATAGACATTAGGAGGTAGTATCCACATATCTAAAAATAAAACTTAATCTAATTTATTCCATAAAACGCCATTTTTACCACATAAAAACTGCTTTTTTACTTCTGAAAAAAATCCTTTTTTTACACAAAACGCCATTTTTACCATATAAAAACTGTTTTTTTTAACTTCTGAAAAAATAAGTATTTTCCAGGTCTTTAAGCATTATTTAAATCACACTTTTTGCCATTTTCTTTTGCATATCATCTGCTCTTCTATTCTCTTGAATGGCAGATGCCGGGGGAGGTTTGAGTGATCTCTTTAAAAATCTTATCGCTGGCGGATGAAAGAAGAGAAAAGGCTTGTTTGTCAAGGTAAGAATTTGGTCAGTGCAAGGGTTTTCGCATTTTACGCACCGCCTCTATGACTTACATGCCATGAAAAATGTCAAAAGGCGAGTTTGGACATATTCACGCTGTGTTTTGCAAGAATATGCATCTTTTAATCAAAAAAATAGCAAGCACTGGAAGAGACCTTTGCTATCGAAGAGAAAAAGGTGCAAAACACGGCATTTTGTTTGGTACCTTGATGGTTTTGGAGTTTGACGAGACAAATCAGTGCTTATAACATCACTTACACTTGTACTTACACAAAAACAGTGGCCTTTTGTTGTGATTTTCTCAAGCAAAAACGACCAAATAGAGTGTGGATATTTTTCCAAAATCCTAACCAAAGGTGTTCAAACTTTTCATAGCATCGAAGTCATAAGGGCGGTCTGTAAAATGCATCAACCCTTAAACTGCCCAAATTCTCACGAGCCACCTTGTTGTTGTCCAACAAGCCTTTTCTCTTCTTTCATCTGCCCGCGATAAGATTTTTGAAGAGATCACTCAAACCTCCTCCTGCATCTCTAATTTTAACCACTTGTCAAAATAGGTGTGGCCAAAATCAGAATTTTACCCTCAAAATCAGTTAAAAATGATCCACAAATTGTACTCGCCTAGGAAACAAATAAGCGTGTTTGCATTTTGTCGACTCTTTTTCACGTCCTTTAATTTGTTTATTCAATGAAAAAAAAATCTACCCAAAACTGTTTTTATCAATTTGAAACATGAGTTAGTTTTCAACAAATAATAAACCATAATTCCAAAAAATACACCATACCTATGAACTTGGAACACTTTGAGCACTTATTTTAAGCATATTTTGTGTATATATTTTAGCTTTTGCCCGTGACTTGATAAACATAGCATAAATAAGTGTACGACACTACCTCCCTAATGAATGCCTAGGAAAAATCATTTCGCATAATGAGTTTCTTTTCGATGTTTTGGTTTCGCGTGTCATAGTAACAGAAATATTGCCAACTCTTGTACTTTGGTTTGCTCTCTTTAAACTAATTTGTAGCTAATCAAATGATGATTTATTCCAGCGTTGACTCCAAACATGAAACCCAATCAAAAGAATGGTCTGCCCTCCACAATGATCTATACAATGAAATTTCCACTCGTTTGGGCCCTAACCAAGAAATGGAGGAGCGTCGAGCATCAACTCTACAACGGATGTCCTCCACAGAAAAGCCCTCTTTGAATCAGGATCCATACCACCTTCGACCTTTTAGCGTCGAGCTCAACGTTTCCGGAGAAGAGCAGAAACGCAGCTCTTTTTACACCTTAGTTGGAGAAGACAATTAATCAGAAAACAGAACATTGTGAAGTTGCGTCAAATCAATATTTTGTATTATAGATGAATGTTTGAATTCTCAGCGAAACGCAACTTTCAAGGAATGCTAAAATGGAGAACAGTTGAAATATATGTAAAGGATACAAAATTGTTCTTTTTCACTCAAAAAATAGTAACTAACATTACCCGAAATCAGATCCAAAAAACCAGGAATCGATCCGGAGTCGGAGGGACCTCTGAGGAATCGAATCATCACAGTACGATAAATATCACTTTGAAGCTGAACTTTTTCACCTTTTCCCGAATATTCTTTTTAGTTCTTCTTCACTAAGGTACTTTTTTTAAGAAATAGAACAAATCCGAACCGATCATGACTTGGCACCGAAAAATCTTGGCCCAATCCAGCTCTACAAATTACGTCATCTTGCTTCCTCCCGAATCCAGGTGTTGGCTGCCATTCATTGTATCTAATAGCTAATCTGAAAGTTAATTATACGATCTTCTTAGTAAGAATCTTGAATACGTATCTTAGCAACTGATTTTACAGGGAGACAGTATTTGGAGCAATTTAGAGAAAAACTGACATTCTTTCACCTAAATCAGTGAAGTGCAGTTGATGCGCCATCTATGTAGTTCATATTTTCTAGGAAAAGAGAAGACAGGAATCTGTTCCTCTGAATCAAGGATATACATATATTGTCTTTTTATAATGACCAACCCTACTTCTATGACCATTCTTGTCCCAATCCTCATTTCATAATTTTCAAAATCTACGGTCTCTATTTTCAGACATAAGACAATGTCTGAACAATTTTGAAGAAAAATTCGAAAAACTCATGAATCTCATCAATTTACAGTGAGGGGTTCAAGACATATCATTGAAATTACTAGTTATCACCTACCCTGCAGACCCTGAGCCTTTTTTTTGCCGTTTCGTGTTTACTTTGAAGGTGTCGTGTGAAGACTCTTGAAAATTTATACTATGCTGTTTACGCTCAAAAAAGCAAAATGGCTGTTTCTTCCCTTTTTAATGCCACTTTCTGACCGCAAAATATTTTTTTTAATTCCGTCTGTAGAGTTAAATTGTCAATTTACTAACAGGAACAACAAGTGTGTCGGCTTTGATTTGTTGAAGTTGTGTGCAATATTGGTTAAACCGAGAGCAGTCAGCGATTTTCTCGGATGCGGATGCTTGTTGTAGGATTGCTTCTTGGGAATGTGTTGATTTTAGAAAAATATTTCTGCCCTCGAAATCATTCACAGATATCATGCCTCTCAAAAAAAAGAAATAATGTTATGAGATGTTATGCGATCTTGAGAGGTCTGAGAAAGGTTAAGAATTCCTGAATCCAAATCGGGGTTGCCTTACAAAACAGTTTGACAATCGATGACCAAAATTATAGATAATATTTAACTGACATAACGAAACGAGCACAAAATCAATGCGTTCTTTTGTTTCATAAAACGTTTTTGCAAACTGTTCAGAAATTCCTTCTGCAAATTTTGGTTCACAGGTATGTCCGTGCACTTTAACAAGAAGAATTACGTTCTGTTCAAAATGATGAACTGAACATTGAAACGAGTTGCTTGTTCAATTCCTTTCCTAAAAACACGTCTGGTATTCATTCCTCGGCATCTCACTTAAACTATGTCAATGTCTCTTTGATTTGTTATTTTTCAAAACAATGAACATATCAGAACAAGCTTTGCATCAGCTCTCGCTTTGTCGTACATTTTTGCTAATCGCGAGCGTGCAAGGTTTGTCGGCAGGAACAATGGAACAATTTTTTTAAACAATCGGCAAATACTACTGAATCCAGTAAAGTCAAGGAATATCAGTACAAATACAATAATTGCTTCAATTTTCTCGCACATTTTATTTTGCAACACAACTAAAAAGATTTTCAGACCTGAGCGTTACTACAATTTTTGATGTTTGGATAGATTTGACATTTCGTCTGACAACTTTTGTCAGCATAGGTCTGAAAATTCTTGGCAACATTGGTCCGCTCCTTCAAATGGACTTTGCATCTTCTCGATTAACCATTTTTCTGTATCTAATAATTGAAAAAATCTGTTAGGCTCATCCCCCATTCCCTCAAAAAGACCATATCTAAATCTATTTTTAGAACTGGAATCCTGACTGATTCACGAACACTGTGATCGAATTTTAATGATCAAATTCTATTTCAGAGTACTAGTACTCTACAAAGTACCAGCAAAACTCTTGTGCCAAGAGGCGTCTTCCCACTTTTCGTGTCGGAATCTCAAGATCAATCATGAATTTACTTGGAACAAAAAACCACTCAAGTACACGACGCCGAATTACAGGGTCATCCGTATTTAGTGTCCAATGCCTAACACACAGAAATAATTACTCGAAACTCAAAGTGGCACACTAATATTGTAGAAATACTTGGTATCAGTGAAAAGAAGCAACTTGAGTTATACTCGTAGCAAGTCTTGGAGAAACTGGCTGACTCGCTCTGAAACTATGATTTTATTTTCAAAAACGACTCCCCCACCCAAGGGGCGTATGCTCTATTCTGAAAAATCATCCCAGCTTTGACCGCACATCGAAAAGCCTAATAGTGACTGAATAACTTAGATTAAGTACACAAACTCGTAGGCAAACATCTCTAATCTTCTTGTTTTTGATACTAAAAAGTCACTTTCGGGTCTTGTTTTGTCATAAATTACTGCCAAAACCTTAGGGACGTTAATTATGGACTACCCTTTACATGTAGACTAAGAGGGAGGTACTACTTCTTGCACAAGACAGACGTGGTTGCAATTATGCGACCAAGCGATTATTTAACCTTTTGCAGCTACATTCACATTCACTCTGGGTACTTATATTTTGACAGCTCCTCCAGTTATGGTCAGAGAATGAAACTAATTACCTTAGGCTTTGCTCGCCCATAGAACAACCCTTTAGGCCAAAGGTGTCCAGTCCATTTTGGATTGCTTTCATTTGGAGTGAAGATGCTGATGACAAAGATAAAGAGGGATATTTTCAAATGCAACACTTTAACCTTTCACCGAGGTTTTTGCTCAAGATTGACCTCGACATTTATATCGTGTCGAAGGGTTCCATGACGAAGACCCCTCGACAATTTTTGATGACCAAACAGGCCATCGCAATCATCTCGAGCTCCGAAATTTTATTCCGACACTTAAAAATGGAATATTAGGAGTGTGAGGCTCTGGAATGGGTTACTTGACCCCGAAAGGTCTCACGTAGATCTCCCCCTTTAATCTTCAAGGCATAAATTTCAAGATGCACTCAAACTGATAATAATGCAGGTTCCTTTGGGCCCTTTCCAGAGCTACAACTCATTACGATTGCAGAACCCGTTGTTGAGGTAAACAGACATATTATGATAAGGACCTTAATTCCATCGTCCTCTTGTTTGAATTGGGCTCGCAAACTTAAAAAATGTCGTTGTTTGTCAAAAATACGTACTATAAGCCGTGACCAGTGTTGCTGTAAACAGCAATATGGTTGCCATTTTTTTAGACGGAGATTGCTGAAAAAGTTGCCATTTTTCCAAAATACTTTCCACTTTTGAGCAAAAGCAGGGATTTCTACAAAAGGCATGGCAAATTTTTACTGATGTATAGAATTGACAAAAAAAACTTTGTTTTAATTTATGAAGTACCAATTTCAATAAGAAAAGTAGCTTTTTCATTGTATTTGTGTTAACATCAGAAGTGTTTTTTTACGATTGAACAAATGAATAACACACTTTCTGATTGTAAGAAATAATCTGAGATAAGCAGAAATTCAGTTATTTGTTAGAAATCACGATAAAAATATCTAGAAAACGACGGCACAGGATTTTTTTATGTTTATTGGCTCCTTTGTACGAGGATTTTCAGTCTCTGTAACTAAATGTACAGCTGCACTCAATTAAGGCACCCATTTTTAAATTGGCTTCTATTGCTGGCTTAAAACCGGCCCAAATGCAGCCCTCGTTAGATTATAATCACAGCGTTGCAAAAATTGGTGATAAATAAAAATTTGGCCCAAAGAAAGAAAGATGAGACGACTTCAAAGATGCATGCCACGTTGCTCATCTCGAGGAGAAAAATTGGCTGTTGGCTGACGTGAAACGATCCTCCCATATTTTTGAGTATGCCCTGGGCAAAACCCAAATGCAAGAATATACGAGACATCCACATGCAAATGGTAAGCCCTACAATCACCTCGAGGTGAATAAAGAGGAGGAAAACATTGGAGAAACGAGACCATGCCCGACTTGGTAAGAAGAAAAAAATGCATTTCAGCTCGGCATTCTTTTATGTTTTTGTAGAGAGTTGTTACTCCTTGGTTTGGCCTCAGGCCAATTTGTTTTTGCGATGCAATTTTCTGCGAAATGCATCCGATGCTGGTCCATGTGAAGATTGACCAATTCAGCTAAACACACAATGGCCTTTGACAGCCATCATTTTGTTTGATTGTACGTAAGACAATGGATGCAATGTTCACCATTTCAGAATAAATCTCGACAAAGTGCGATTCTAACGTTGATCAAGTTGTTCTTTGTCAATTGTTTTCTCTATTAAGGGTGCCTCTCGGACCACCCAAGAAAACGCTGAAATAAGGCAGCGAAAAACAAGTTTCTTGTATATGTTTTTTTTGAAAATGCTGTTGGAAAGTTAAGTTTTAAAATTCTTCAAGGTATATTTTTGTGGTCCAAGAAGCGCTACTTTTGAAACAAAGATATCTACCCATAAAGAGGCTTATTGGAGGTCCGACTTAAATAACAAATTTGCAAGGACTTTACAAGATTATGGATGTTTTTCGAACTTTAACAGAATTCAATTTCATTTGATGCAGCACCTTTAGTCGGAACAAAAAATGGCATTTAATCTCTACTTTGAAAATACTCTTGTCATTCTTAGATAGAGGTAGATATTTTTCCAGATTACGAAAATTCTCAAGAACAGTTAAAAGTTATCCAATTTTGACAAATCATCAGGCAAAATACCGGTTATCACTTGAGCCGCATTTGATAAGATTTCTTTTTTTGCGTTTTTTTTCATGTACAACAGTGCAAGTAACCAAAAGAGCTACAAATTCCAGTCCCATTTCGGGACTCACTCACGTACTAATTTTTGTCTTTCCGAAGGTAGGTTCGCAATTGTGGGATATTTGATTTGTGCATTTGGTCTTAAATCATTGAACCGCAAAGAGGATGCCCATGGCCATACAAACGTCTTTCTTGTTCGAATTAGGTAAGTTGATTTGTGTGAGCACTCTATTAGATTGCCCAAAGATCCCTCAGTGGATTACAACTTAGACAAACTCGGCCCCAAAGCATGAACCCATAATTCAGATTCAGTTGTCGGTACCCATGGTGCTAGACAATGAAAACCCAAAACTGATCTGAAGATGATCTGCGCCTTGAAATTTTGGCCCAAAGGCAGACGGTTTGGTGGGAGATCAAAATCAGATGATTGAGAGACTCTGACTTTATAGAGAAGAGATTAAAAAAACAGAACACTCAATAGTAAAGAATAGTGTACGTACACCAATGAATAGTGATGGCATATGAATAAAGCCAATTTCTGCCACCTAACAGAAAATGGTGGCAGGAAATGGCTTTTGTTCATGCGAAAAAAGTAGCTGAAACTGGGAGAAAGTGGCAGAAAATGGCAGAAATTAATAATTCAACATCCTCCTTTTAATCAACTCATTTAGTACCGTTTAGGATCAAATTAGGTACTTTAGTGAGTAAATATTGCCTTTGCATCTCTTCAAAAGCTCATTGCATCGAAAAAGGGAGATACACGTTCACAAAATCGATCTTCTGGATTCGTATTTAAATTTCCCACTAAGTCAGGGTGCCCAAATCAAGCACATTTGCTTCGTCTTAAAGACGTACCTGAAGTTACCACTTGAATAGGATTTGATTTTGTTATGCTCATTCAGTGTTTGAACACAATAGTTAAGAATTAGAGGTTTTAAAATGTTGCAATGTGGTTAATACCAAATGCTTTTTACACGGATAAAATACCAAAAATTAAAAAAAAAAAAATTAAAAAGATACCAAGGCTTACCTTTTACATTTTTTTTCAAACCCAATTGCCATATAGAACATTTGCAACAAAATTGTTGATGTTTTTAAAGCCAAGCTTGTTTCCTCAAATTTGAAAAAAAGAAAACAACATTTTTCTTTGCTTTTAAAATTGCAAAATAATTAAAATTTAATTCATGAGTTAACGTTTTAGCAAATGGAGTGATTACAGATGCTTGTTTAAGATATATTGAATTATTAAAAAATACAATAACATAAAAACCAATTTAACAAAAAAAGAAACCTAATCCCATAAAAGTCATCTTTGTGTTTTTTTTTAAATACGACATTGGGGCTTTACATACATTTGTATCAAATATTTTCCAAGAATATGTTACCGACTTTATCATTTAGGAAAACAAGGTGTATTAATGTTTGGGAATTTATAATAAGATAACATCAATCATTTAAAAATATAATGATAATCTTCTAATAAGTATTGTTATACCTCATTTTAACAATATCAAATATTTATGTCTCAAAAATTGCACCATACATACAATTTATTTTTCCAAAAATTGAGCATTAACCTTCGTATTTAAATCCACTACTTAATTTTGAAACTGTAAAAAGTTTCAAAATATAAATTTCCTTAATTATTTAAACAAAATGTTTTTTCAATTGAAATATGATAAAAACATATTTTAAGAGCTATTCATAGATTCTCTTCAATTTTTGGCATCATTTCAATTGGAGATATAGCAATCTAAATTGTTATATTTATATTGCATATTAAGAGAATGAGGTATTTTAAATCGGAAATAAGTATCTTCTGAAAAGACATAAAACAGCTTAATTTCTTAAGATCTAAAATAAGTAGTGATTTCATGTGTGCATATGTTATATTCAAATACAACGTTACAGATTTATTTTAATTGAAATTTAACAAACTATATTTTTAGAATTAACTTTTTTCTCACTTTTTTTCAGAGTCATTTTTGTTACTCGTAAGGATTTGTTTATGCTTATATTAAGTTTGATTATCTTAATTTCATTTCACAAATTCAGATTTGAACTTGAAATTTATCACTCCATGCGTATTTTTGTTCATTAGCGGCCCTTTTCTACCACTTTCTGCTCTTTTTTGCCAGTTTTTGCCACTTAGTCGCAGAAAATGACAGAAATTCTCCAAAAGCCAAAATAGGCCATCCCTGATGTACCCACATGATCAAATGCTATTTCCTTACCGACGTTTTACCTTAAGATTCTCTCTTACATAGACAAACAGGCAAGTTTTTTTTGGAAATTGTGTATCGAAGAGTTCTATGGTGTCGTGTCAAAAACAGCCGAGTCATATAATGAGAGGCCCAAGAATTGTTCATGCCTGATTGCTCTACAGTTTTGCAATAATGAGACCCCATTCGTCTTGCGTGCTCTAACCATTCATTACACCTTGAGGAAAATCGTCTCACTTTTTTTGCTCTATTCTCATTGGTTTTTTCATTGTCTATAAAAGTTGCCGCCGGACAAACACGCATAACGAAGTTAGAGAAGAAGATAACTCGGCAAGATAATTGTTCAATTTTGCCACAACACATGTCTAAAAAGCAAGTTGCTATAAGTTCGTTTTTTTTTGCTTTATTGCTTCTTGCTTTTTAAATTATTACTGCATATGAAATAGACTATTGAAAAAAATATTTGACCAAAATGATCCTTCTTGAAAGAGGTCACTCATTTCGTCGAAACTTTCCTCACCAAGCCCGATTTGAAGGAAGATTTACTTCATCAAATATCCTTTGACCAAGGACCATTTTGTCGAAAACTCATATACCTAGTCAAAATTTTGTTGGCCGAATTCTCTAACACACATATTGGAGATAACTAAAGGTTGCTTCAAGTGAGCGTTTTAAATCGGCAAAACAGGGCTGTTGGCTGAGTTAAGTTGCTCAGCCCATTTTGGCTAATTTAAGTCTTTCTTATTTAAGCGTCCATTCAATGAATCTAGGTCTCTAAAACGATTTTTATTTAACGTACAGATATCTTGGCTGGACTTGATTCAATAATACGCAAAACTTATTTTTAGGGTGATTGATTTAAAAGCAATTGAGTTTTAGCAAAAATATGACTTAACATTGATCCAAACAATAATTTAAAGATGCTGATTTGTTCAGTGGATTCCAACGAACCAAATCAATATTTTAGAATGATACCCATAGAGAGAAATAAAATAGTTTTTAATGTTTCCATCTGGTAATATGTGATTTTAAATGTACATATTCTGGCAAATAAACTTTTAAAAACTTAAAAAAAAAGCTTTTTCTACATGCAGAGATATCAAGACGTAAAATAAAAATCGCTTCCAATGACCTAGAATCATTGATTGGACGCTTAGAGTGAAAACACTTGGATTCGCCAAAATGGGCTGAGTAACGATTTAAAACGCTCACTTGAAGCAACTTTTGTACATCCCCATAACCTTTTGCCAATACAGTTGCCTAAAGTGGCAAGAACACACTTGGACTAATCTGAAGTCTCGAATGAACTCGTTTAGCATTTGTGAAATGAAGGTGAAACCATCGAAGAAACCTGATTTTGAGCGGAAAGTAAGTTTTATTAGCGGTTGACATTACAGGAAATAATTTAACAAATTGTAAGATGATAGTGCTGAAGGTTAACAATTTTTAACAAGGTACTTGAGCGTAATCCAAGCTAAATCCGGAGAAAGTGGCCACTCCGCCACCTGCACTTGGTAGGGTTCGCAAATTCACGACAAAGGGAACATTTTCCAAAGCTGAAAGAGACAGAAAGATTGTATCAGATTTAGAAATATTAGAGAGCCGCTCTTGAAAAAGATCCCAAAATCAATGTTCTACAAAACCCTTTATGCAAGTAGATTGACAGAGGGTTATAGGAACAAAGAGTGTTTCGTGGCTCATTTTAGAACATAGTGTAATGCGAGTAAGTTTTGCGAGTAAGACTACTCAGGGACAACCTATATAATAGTATAAATGAACCCCTGTCAGGGGTTCCTGGACTACTTTGGTAAGCTAAATTTGCTTTCAGGTGGGAGTTGGCACTCAAATACTTTTACAAAAACATTGTCACTCGAAGTGTTTGCATATCCTTGTACAAGTTCTTACATCACAATGAACCGAAGAAAACATCAGCAAAGACCTTGCGTCGCCAGACCCATCTTACGTTGATTTCTAGCATGGTTGCCAGGACTAGATTTACGATGCTAGTTTTAAGCAAAATCTTGAGTTCTTTTCCTTGACGATTATCTCCTTTTGAGTGGCATCATTTAGCATAAATGTCAAAAGATTGATCCTTTTCGAAAAAATAATGCCGTTGAAGAAACATAGTTGACATTTGGCGAAAAAGTGGCATCAAAGATTATGTCCTGGCAACCATGTTGGAAATCAACGCAACCATGAGTCTGACAACGCAAGGTTTCCGCTGATATTTATCTCGGTTCATTAATCGAAAAGTACTTTTTTCACCATTCTCTAATGTTTAAACTGAACTTAAGGACCAATCAGAAGTAGCGTGGTCTGAAAATTTCAATTCAAGCAAAGATATTGCGAAAAAGAACTTACATGTTAGTGTCCCCGGAATGGTGCTTCTTGGTGCACTTCCAAATACAGTGTCACACCTCATAGAGGGAGCTATCGTAACTGAAAAGACATAAGAACTCTTAACTCACCTTCCTTTTACTAATCCAACTTTCAAACTTTTTTGTGGACCATAATTTATTTGTGTTAGAGCACAAAACAGAAAAAAGCTAATCCAAAGGCAATCAGATGTGACTAATGGATGAGTAAAAGCAATGAAGTGCAAAATGAAACAAACTTTTTTACTCAGCTTTTCGGGTTCGGCGTTGGATTTTTTGTTGATAAAAGTTTACGAAACATGATACCGATACAAAAATTACCCTTCATGCAGTGATGGACCCAAAGCGCTTTCGGCCGAAATTTCGGTTTCGGTATTGCCTATCAAAACCGAAAGCAGACATAAACTATAAAATATTGAGTTTGACAACAAAATCGAAGCATTTTTTGTCCAAAAGCCTCTGAAATTTAAGTTTTCCGATTTTTCAAAATTTGCGACTACCCAACATCGAACACATGAGCAATTCAATTGTTAAAGATGGATTTTGCATTTTACAATCTTGTAGTCAACTGCTTTCGGATTTTAGTTTCGGTTTCGGTTAAACCTCTTTCGGCCGAAACTTTCGGTTATGAGCTCTTTCAGTCCACCACTACATACATGAATGCAAAGTCGTATCAATAATGATGGATAAAAACAGATTTATACCAATGTCTTGTTGAGACGCAGCGGGTGTTGGGGCGTTTCCACCTTGTCCGGGTATTTGGGGCACACCTGTTCGAATGACATCAATGACACTGCTGGGAATTGTGACGTGATTTCGAGTCATACAATTGTCCTGAAACAAATTGCACAATACGTGAAGATAGGGGACTGACACTGGATCGTAACGAGTTTACTTTGGATAAGTCGGAAAAGCTATAACTAATTTTGGCCATCGAAGTTTTATTTTTCAACTCATACATCAGTCAATGAGTAAAATGCCATGTCGAACTATGAGGGAGAAAAAAAGGGGAAAAGTTCTTTTTTGAACTTCCCCGCTTTCTTTAGTGGTGATCCTACAAAAATAGGTTTACATCTTTATTACCTTTTTTGACCCTTTGTTCTATTGAAACTGAACGCATAGTGCGAGAAATTAGTTACTTCTATGGAAAACCAGATAAGGTACACTTTTATTGTCTCCGAATCACAAAGAAGCCATGTAACGGGCATGGCAAATTTTGATAAAATTGTAAAAAAAAACAGATCAAAATTCAAGTTATTTCCACAGACACTAAGTTCATCTTTGAACTTCGGGTACAAGTTTCGAGTTGCAATGAAATATTTGAATAATTTCCTCACCAAAATGAAGGACAAAAAGAAACGCGATTCAAATTTCCCGATAATCTCCTTTGAATTACATCCAAAATAATATTAAAGAAGCTCTTACCGTCACAACTGGTATCAGCCCCCGATCCAAGTCGAAGGGATCAGGAGAAGTGATCTGAGATTCAGCATATTGGACAGCGCAAAATCCTGGAAAGATGGAAAAAGTTAACAGGCAGGAAAAATAGACTATCAAAAACCTCTATTTACCATCGTTCTGTCGAATGCAGTTGCTGTAAGCTTGATCGCCCAAAAGTTGCCCGCCCTGGAAATTGTACGAGGAAATGGTTCCCGTGTCTTCCGTGAAGAATTGAGTACATCCACTTGGAGCACTATACAGAGAAATAAGCCATGATTTTCAGTCCATCAGACTCTTACCAAATCCTCTTGTTCCTTACCGAACTCGGCTGTTGCATGGAATGTAAGACACTTTGATATTATAACGCCGTTCAGCGGCTCCTGAGCCTTGAAGAATGTCGATTTGGCCCGCTGTACTGCCCATCCGTCCACTCTCGAAGTACACTGAAAAACATGGCGAACATAGATTGATTGTTCCCTTCAACCGAGAGTGAGTACGATGGTCCAAGAAAAGACTCTTCCCCCGTTTTGTGTCTCTTACAATGTTGACCGGTGAGAGCGCCGCAAATTGCCGGTGGAAACGCGTTCCGCGAAGACGAATGAGGACTGATTACCGACAAACTGTCTCCAGTGCCACCACAAGAACCTAAATGGATGTCAAGTTAATAGTGAAAATATTCAACCAATGATAATCAAAACACAGTTCTACTTGTTTTAGACAATGGAGTAAAATAAACAATGAGAACAATGCCACGGAAAAATTTCGTCCAAACGGGTGCAATCATTTTGAATGATCGATTGGCATGTCTGCTTTTTGTATGGACGAAAAAGTATATTCTGAATTTAAGGGCCTCTTAAGTCAGCATTCAGGAGATTAGAGCTCACAATGGGTTGAAAATATACGTGTATGAGACAATGAATTGCAATGAAAGTGATGTTTTTGATCCGGTCGCTTCGTATTGAATTCAATTATTGTTCAGTGCGAATCTGCCTAAATCTTAATAAACGGTACGCTCTATGTTGGTATAACTGAAATGATTCGACACGCAGAGAACAAAAATCATTTCAAGATAACATAAAGTGTGAGAAACTTTTGTAAACCTAACAAAACTAGGATTACAAACGGCTAAATCATATACACGAACAATCTTATAGTTGGAAAATAATTACCCGCTACTGCTCCTAAGGGAAGCGTTGTAGTTGGCTGAAAGTCCAATCTAAAAAAGACCTTTATCTTCAAACCCCTGAAAGGTGTGATCAATCATTTTTTATCTTACCTGATTTGGCAAATGTCTAAAAATTTAAAGAAAAAATACCAAGTAATGTCATAAAATTTTGCCAATAACAAATGTAACTTACCACTAGCAAATCGATTGAGCATGACAGAACAAGTTCTGGCGTTATTTGTATCCGCACCGGGGAATCCGGCGTTCTAAAAAGCATAATTTGTCATTTTTTTTGGAAAAATCACATTTCCTTTTGTGAACTTACCCTTACAAAGGTGCAATTCTAAATTCAAAAGAAAAAAAACATATAAAAAACACAAAAAGATCGGGCGATTTTGCTCGCTTACTCTGTTCACCATTCCACCGCATCCAGTTATTGTGAAGACACAGCAAACGCCAAAACCTAAAAAATAGAGTTTTGAAAGGATACAAGACCTCTTTTCTTCAAATTAATTAAGTAATAATCTCACCTGCAGCGCAATTTCCATCGGCAGCTCCTCCTTGAGCAGCGCATTCTTGAGCACTGAAGCAAGTTCCGGCCAAATCCATGTTAGAAGTAGCAGTGCAAGGGTCATTCTAGTAAATAATACAGATATCAGGTCCGTGTTACATGTCTAGAGTTTAGTTCTTGGGTTTACCGCGAATCGCACGATGTTGAAGAGACTGAAAAGTCCTGTAACGTTAAGGGAAGGTCAGTCAGTTTAGCTACCTACTTACATAGTTCAAAACTTACTCTTCTGTCTTTGAAGACCATGCAGTGAAGAATTTTGATTCAAGCTAACACATCCCATTTGTTTGAGATTAAAGAGGAGGCTACATATAAAAGTGAGGGAGTATTTTGTCAAGAGCATGGTTGTATTCGATTCAAAAGATCAAATGGTAATGGCAGATTCGGGCCTTCAATTCAACTTTTTTCTTTGTTAAATCAGGTCGAGCGGGGCTGAATAGCCCATTTGAATCCTCACAGAAAAAGCCCAAGAAAGACGCTGGCATCCATGGTAGTTCGATCAATTGTCTGTTGTAGAGTACTTATTTGACCGACGAAAAGTGCATCAGACACAATGCACCTTGTCTCGTTCTAGGTCATATATTATGGACTCAAAACACTACGAAAAATGTTTTTCGTTAGATCTTGTTTTGAACCATAACAAAGAAGAGGCTCTAGGTCTAAAAGTATGGAGATCCCTATCAATTTCGTCACAAAAAATATATATAAGGAATGCTCTACACAAGAGATCAAGATTACCATGAAACCATAAAATATGACCTACGCTTGGTTTTGGCTGAGGCATATTTTGCCGAACTGTTTCGAGGGCTCAGTTGCAATAACCGAAATTCTGGCTGGGCCAGATTGCAGTTTTTGTTATAGTTATGAATTTGGAAGAGTATCATTCTATTTCTAAACTGCTTTGGGTAAACATCTTGAATTCTTCTTTGATCTAAAGAGACCACTCAGGACTTGCCTTTTCTTCAGATTCAGGATCAACCATGGTTGAAAAAGTGTGCAAGTACTTTGTGACCTTTACTCTTTTCCTTGGAATCTGGACCACGATTTCAACAGAGGCAGTCAAAGTTTCCAATTCGTCGTCCAACTCGCGGGAAGGAAAAGGTACAAATTAACCTATTGACTTTTATGAATAGGATCGTTTCATAGGGCAAAAGTTCGGATTTGAAAACTGTATTCATTCTTTAAAAGGAGTGAAGGAGCCAAAGCGCTTTTACCCAAAATTCGGTTCCAGTAATAGCTGTAAGTAAGCGAAAGTGAACACGCATTAGAAAGAATTAAGTTTGATACGGAAATGGAAGCTCTTTGAGGATGAAAGCTCCTGATGAATAACTGTTGGTGAATAAAAAAAACATTTACCTTGCTTATATTATCGGCAATAAGAAATTTGGGGGTATTTTGTGAGTACAGAATTTTGTCAGCTGCATTTGGTTTTTGTTTGACTTTTGTACCTTTTAAGTCCATAACTATTTTGAGCTTTTTTGCCAAGTTTTTTTTGCCAAAAATTGTAATCAAAATGCAGTTATTTCTGACTTTTTGGATATTTTCAGCAATTTAAAAAAATCGAGCCTACCACCTTTTTTGATGGCCTCTAATTATCCTAAGCCAGGGACCATTCATTGTATTTTAGAACGGATTTCAAATCTACATCTTGTGTGTCCGATCACCTTACCAAAGTGTAAGGTTTTTGTAAAAAAAATCCATGATCACATTGAATTTGTGTTGTACTGATTTGGCCCAAGGTGTATTTTAGAAGCAATTCTGGCTTGAGTCATCCTTGTCTGACTCCCATTTGGCAGGCTTGACCCAAATGCTGGTACCAACCCCTCAATTAATCCAAGGATGGCTCAAGTTAGGATTACTTTCAAAATAAACCTTGGGTCTAATCAATACAATGACAATTCAACGGAACCATTTATTTGCTGCAAAAACCTGACATTTAAGCACAATGATTAGCCCCAAGGTGGCTCCAAAGTGTATTTTTGAAACCCGTCCTGAAGTACAGTGGTTCCTAATTAAGCCCTTCTGATTTTTTGTTTCCGTTCTGCAAATAAAGAAGTAGGAAAAAGCAAGATAAAACAGAAAACGAATATCAGAAAGATAGGTTTAGTAGTCACGTGAAGGTTATTTTGTTTTGAGAATTGGAGGGTACCAATTTTACTTTGTTATCAATTAATTTTTTGAGATATAAAAAAGGATTGAAGTCAAAGAGTGGTTGAGCATCCCTTTGGTCTGGTCGTAACATGTTTTGCGATGGTGACTCGTGGTAGTTCGTCATTGTTTTAGTTTGTAGTTCGTCAGCTTTAAAAAAATATTTTTGATGAAAATTTTGATTTTGGTTATTGTTGGGATAAATGAGTGTTATGATCACTCACATCCGAACTTTTGACCGTGCATCATTGTTTTATTATAATTATGAAGCTAATTCGCCATCAATGAAAATGTTGATTTAAATTTGAAGACTTCTGCTAAAAAAATGACTAGGTCATTGATCCTTGCAATTTGAGTTGGTTTTAGATGGGCTCACCAAAGGATCTTAAGACCTACAGTATTTTTCATGCGAAAAGAAGCAGAGGGCTCACGAACACACGACAATGGACACCTCTCAGGCCCACAAAAACTAATCTCGAGGCCTACTGTGGGCCGTGATTGCCGACACCTTCTTTGCACCATAGATGTTTAAAGCAACACTTTTATCCAATTTCTTTTTATTTCAGCCCTGTCTTTGTTTCAAGTCATTCAGTTCCAGGTAAGAATCAAAACACATGTTTGTTTATAGGAGTTGATGTATTTTAGCTCTTCTCAGCTGAATTGGGAAGGTAAGTGCACCAAAACCTACTTTTTCGCTTAAATCCTTTTGTCAACTTAGATTCCAGAAAAAAAGTTGTATTTTATGTTACTAATTTAAGACGTTCTGACTTTACGTTTGTTTTAGGATGAACTCTCTAATGTGAAACGTGTGCTTCCACGTTCAAGATTATTTTTTTGAATTTTAGAATGGTCCGTGCTCGAATGGAGGAAGTCGTAATGGAACGTGTTACACACGTAAGAAACTGAAATGAACGTTACCTATTTTATTTTATGAGTTCTTGTGCGCCCTTGCTCTATATTTATTGATACGCTTAATTTCAGAGGTGGAATGCACAAATAGAGGTAAGCAGGAATTTTTTATAGTTACGTTTTGTAATTGACTTTGTCTTACCTGATCCTCTTCAAAAAAGTGAGAAGTTCTCAAAGATTTTTAGATAAATCATTCCAAGATATGTCATACCTCTGCCGCATTACGCAAAAATCATGTTGAGGATACAACCTTTTCTATGGTATCAGACAATATCGTTCGTTTGGCTCACTCCCCACTACATAACAAAAGTCGACGTATTTCATGTGACTTGCTAATTGATTTCCGCCTTCGCTCAACGTTGCTCATTGTTGTGCGAGCTTGAAATTGAAATTGAACGCGAAAAAAGCCGATCAAAAGCAGTTGACTCTCACAACACGGGCGGTATTGAAGGCCAAGAAAAAGACAACAGGGCAGTAATGAAGGCCAAAAAAGAGCAGCCGCGGGCACTCTTGAAGGTCGGAAAATCGTATCGGGCAATAATGAAGGTCGGAAAAAGGCGACGCGCAGTCTCGAATTCTGATTCCGAAGAAAGCAAGACGAGAATGACGACGTTCACAAACCGGTTTATGAGCTGAGTCAACCACAAGAACAAAACTTGAAAATACGTTGCCGTCTCAATTTTTACGAAGTATTCAAGAGTTAAACAAAATCATCCCACAGCAACACTTTTCTTGCACAATCTATAGTGACTCAAAACATTCTTAACTTTCAAACTATGAAATTGAACCAATCTGTTCTGTAAATCTAATTGGGATTTTTAAGCAAGATTCCTAACCAAAATTTGGAAGTACGAGTTAAATTGAAAATCTAAAAAGGAGACTTTGTGCACTTCCAAAGACCTGACACTTGCCAAATACTTGTTTTTGGTCTTGAAAGAACATTTTAGAATGTTGAAAATCAAAAGTCTTATTTTCAAAAACTTAATATTACAAGGTACGTACTCCTTACATTGTATTTGTTTGATTTGTAAGTTTGTTTCAAATCCGTGTAGAAAAGCTGATTCATCCATCCGATGCAAACATCATTCTTGCCTCTAAATTGAAAAATCGAAATATGCGCAAATTGATTTCTCTCGATCACATCAATATGACCAAGCACTCGTCATTTATCATAAAATTGTTCGATTTAAGATTTACTTTAAAAAATGTTTATTAATAGTTGTACAGACATCTTTCATGTGTCGTGAAACCCTGATCTAATTGCTTCACAACATTTGAAATTGAAGTATGATAATGTCCTAATGATCCATGTGCCCCCGTGTTTTTAATCCATTGCAAAACAATCAAAATCTTTCGAGTTCTTTCGTGCCAGCTCCCTTCCCAAATGCCGCTTTGTTCAAGAGCCGGCTAGACTGCCCTTGATTTAAACCAAATAGTCACTTACCTGATACAGTTGCTTGTGCTTTCAAAAACTATTAATCTCACACGAAAACCTGAACAGTCCATCCCCCGCTCACACAGACGTTGCTTCAAGACTGACAATCAGCTAACCAGTAACAAATAACATGTACCAGTGTGACGATTACAGTGCATTTTAAGGGGACCAACCCATTTATTGATAGTCCTTTAAGTCTACATGAGTGAGCCAAACGAACGATATTGTCAATACCCCGAGTTTGAGAACGTCGAATTCAAGATCTAAGTGAAGACGGCCCGCTCAAGAGCTCGTCTGAAGGGTGACCAGTTCGAGGGCTTTAGCCCGAGAACTGGTCACCCGAAAGACGAGCTCGAGAGCGGGCCGTCTTCACTTAGATCTTGAATTCGACGTTCTCAAACTCGGGGTATTCACTCAGTGTCCTAAATACATTGGAAATGTAAAGGTTGAATACGTGGGGTATCCAGACTAGAGGTAGACTGGGCCTGTAACTCGTTAGCAAGTACGATTTTTAGATGCTTGATGAACAATCAAAATCAAGATATATATCTCTTTTGAGGAGATGATATTTTACATGATTTGTTGTCAGATAATTCAATTCAAAGTGATGATTTATTTGGACAAGGTATGTTGGGCGACCCCTGCACGTTTTTGAACATCGATGTCAAGAGCAAGAAACACGTTAAAATCCATTTTGCTGGAAAGTTAAGACGTTGTTCAACCACCCATACCAATATTTGATAAAACTTGAGGCAAAAAAGTGGTAACTTTTGATGTGAAACGTCTTGGCTTTACAATGTACTTGATTTTTGTCTTGTTGATCGCTTTTGAGGCTTATTTTCTATGTATACAGGGGTCGCCCAACATACCTTGTCTAATTAAATCATAAGTTCGAACATGATTGTCATATAACAAATCATGTAAAATAACATCTGCTCATAAGAGATAAATCTTGATTTCAATTCTTTATCAAGCATCTAAAAAGCGCACTTGCTGACGAGTTATAGGCCCAGTCTACCTCTAGTCTATTGCATTAACTTTCGGTTTCGGTTAGAAGCCCTTTCGTTCAATCATAATACAAATAACTGCTTTTATTTTTGGTAGACGTAACTGAGACTTTTAACTAAGCCTCAGATAAAACTGATATTTTTTAGCCTTAAAGCTGCAATGTTTCAATTCGACGAAAGTTGTTAAAAGTTGCTATTTTCTGGCCTAAAAATATCGCTTTTTGAAATCAAAAAGTCAAAATGACCAAATATATACCTCATCTAAAGAATGCAGTTTTCCTTTGTACAATTTTTTCTAGAATATTTTATTTTTAATTTTTTGAAAAAGGTCCTGAAAAATATAGTGTAAAATATGTATTGCAAACAAAATCCCACGAACTGTGAGTAATCTTTTCGAGGAAAGAAATGCCAAAGATTGTTGCTTTTTTTTGCGAAAAAAAATCGAACCTGCTAAATTTGATGAAAATGGCCAAAAGTTGCATTTTTCTGTGCATATTGCATATAGCAACTTAGTCCGAGCCTTACTTATAACGAAACTGAAAAAGGCGTAAAGCAAACAAACACAAAAATAATTGGGTGGGGAAGGAAACTTGAAAGGTTTATAAGAAAAAATGGAAGTTTTTTTCTGGAAAATGAAACAACTAAAAATAGCAAGACCAAGAAGTCGAAGAGTGAGAAAATGAAAGAGAAGTCTTAATTGATTATTTTCGGAGTTTCGGATTTTATTGTTTGAGGAGCTTCATTCTCTAACTTTAGATATAGACGTGAGACTTTTCCCTCTGTTCATGATCATTGAGGCATTAATTTAATAGTGTGGGGTAAAGAAGCTTCTATAGGCTGGGATTTGTGTGAAGTATCTTTCTGTTTGTCGTTGCGTTTTGTCACAGATACCTCAAGATACGACATCCTTCGGCGCTTTGAAGGATAACTAGCTGTTGTAGATGAGAAAAGTATGCGAGAAAAATCGTTGGATTTCTGGAGAGATTTGGCCTCAGTATGTCCAAAAACGACTGAGGTGTAACATAAGATTCTTGTTGGACATACTCGATCATTAGGTGTGACTCAATGTTCTGAAACAGCAATCATTGGAGTGTCCCTCAAAATGGAACACTTGTCGAGCTACCTATGTCGTATCTAGACATATATGTGGATCTTGTGCTGCATCTTGCCCCTCCGTGAAATGGTGGGAGTCATATGTTTTCATACATGCATTGGTGAGATGACATTGATGCTAATTCTGATTTTGATTGTAATAATGGGTTTATTTCACCAAGAGTACAGCCATAAAGTGCGACATCCAATGCTTTTTATGTGACAACAGCTCGCACTTTCCATGATACACATATTTTCAGCTGAATCTTGGCATGGATAATATCTAACATTCCTCTTCAATTTTCAAATCAAATCTTACAATCTTAAGGGTATTTTACTGATTTATTCAATCAAAATCATTACAGGTCCCTTACCGACCAACATTTGAGGCACTTGAGTTTGTTCAAAACCATTGAGATCTATTAAATAGTAGAGGGAGTTTACCCATAAAATGTGTCACTGGTTGTCAACTGTTGAGTGGGCAAAAGTGAAGGAACATTTGAAATGTGTGACCAGGGAAAAGTAGACCTTAACAATAATCGATCCTGCTCAAAAGCCTACTAATGCAGGGTTGCATTTAAAATTTCAGTTTGTGAAATTCATACTTAGGACATAACTCTCTGTTCATTAAGAAGGTTTTGAAATTTAGGTCACTTTTTCTTTCCAATGGTCACTTTCTTGACCTAAGGGAATGTTTAACAGAGTGAGGATGACTTGGATTTGATATGAATATGAAAGAACGTTATTGAAAACATTTTAAATGATATGAACCTGTAAGTATATGCCAATCACCATTGGAGTTCTTTTGGTTATCTTAGAGCACTATCAAGAAATGAACCTTTTAGAAGTCCACTCAAAACGACAAAATTTAAGACCTTCCCAATGCAAGTTTGGCTACTCTGATTGTCCCCTCAACGCCAGTGAGAGTGACACTTTCTTAGGGGCGAAATGAAAGTAGCCTTGCCTCTTATCAGGCTGACTAGGCAGGTCGAACGGTATCTAGTGATTAGAAACAATCTAGGTCAAAAACAGATGAATCACCTTTTCTTTCAACAAATACATGCGTATCATAGAAAGTGCAAGCTGTTGCCACATAAAAAACACAAAATGGTGCACTTTCTGACTGTACGGCTTTGTATGACTGTTATCTTCTTGTGTCTCAGTTCTAACTAAGGAAGTCACTTTTACTTCGGTGATGAGTAGGCCTCGGAAAAAAAAGTTTTTTAAGTGAAATTAAGTTTTCACTTTTTTTGGCGTTTTTTTTTGAGAAAAAAATTGTTTTGGTCATTTTTCGGATTTTCACTTTTTTTGGCCATTTTTAGGCCAAGAATGGATAATAAAATAAAATTTCATTGCTATTTTTTTACTTTCGGGCAATTATGAAGGCCTGATATGAGGATTTTTTTTTTGGCAATCCTGCATCTGTTTGGACGCGGAAACTAGTGATGTGACTTGGGCAAGTAATGAGTCATCACAAACACCCAAGAACAAGTTGTTGACAAGCATTACTTGGGCAATACACCAATACACTTCCCAAGCTCAAGGAACATCGGAAGATGCAGTTGCCGGCAGTTGCTCTTTGAAGAGTTAAGATACTTGCAGTGTGACTTAGAAGAAAAAATGTCAAGTTGCATTTTCGATGATCTTTTGACCTTAATAACTTAGCAATAAATAGTGGAAGTGATCCAAAAAAATATTTCAATTTGGATAGCATTTGCAAAACCATGGTTTTTTTTTGTTTCGGTTCTAGGCCACACATGAATGCACTTTTGAGGCTAATAAAGACCGAGATTTAGAAGTCACACTTCCAGAACAATCTCGTTTACTCAGAGTTGCCGGCATGAAAAAGTAAAATGCCAAATCTTTTTTTAGTATTCTCGAAATATTTTGCATTTCCCCATGTGAGAGAATTGAATTGTGTAATTTTCTTAAAAATACATCCTTTCAAAGGTATGGGCCCTATTTAACTGAATCAGCCTGGTTTAGTGAAATTCGGATGGCAAGTTTATTCTTCGTTCATAGCAAATTTGGCAAACCTGTTAGCTGGGAAAAGTACTTGTACAAGCACCCAAGCTATGCCAAGCTTCAGCAAGCCCAAGCATTGTGCCAATACAGCTTGCCCAATCTCTTGTTTGCCCCCCATCACTAGCGGAAACTACTCGTTAAAATGTACTCATCTTACTCAGGGTCATTAATAGGCCTCGGAAAAAAAAGTTTTTTAAGTGAAATTAAGCTTTCACTTTTTTTGGCGTTTTTTGAGAAAAAAAATTTTTTTGGTCATTTTTCGGATTTTCACTTTTTTTGGCCATTTTTAGGCCAAGAATAGATAATAAAATCAAATTTCATTTCTATTTTTTTACTTTCGGGCAATTATGAAGGCCTGATATGAGGATTTTTTTTCTTTGCCACAAAAGTCAATTGTTAAGGGTGTTTTACACGTCACTTTTTTTACTTTTTTTTCACTTTTTTTGACGTTTTCAAACTTTTTTTAGGGAAAAATGGACAACTTAAAATTAATTATTTTGGCACTTTTCATCACTTTTTTTTCCGAGGCCTAGTGATGAGTTTCGAGTCAGCACACCTGCAATTTTTGACTCGGCGGCTATGTCTTTTGTCTTTCCAAAATTCTGGTTGGGGCAAAATTTCTAATCCAAAAACCTCAGCAAGGGATTATATGGCAACACTATGCCAATATTCAAACTCCCAGCATACAAATGGTTGTAACTACAGTTCTAATTACACAGAAATGTCACTCCAGTTAGGTCAGTGGAGATTTGTTTTGAGCTCATTTCAGCAGTCTAGCACCAAGGGTGCCTGGTGGCTTGATTCTTTATGTATTGCTCTTGTTTGAGCATAGCAGTTGAAAGAGCAATTCCGCCACTGACTCCCTGAAATCACAAATTCCAGCTACCTGTGCTCAATGTCAAATCCTATTGCACACACAGTGCAAGCTTGTTGAATCACGAACAATTTGAGACTGACATTTCTGTGTATATAGAACTGTAGTTGTAACTAAATGTAGATGTTTTTCATTTTGTTTTTAGGTGGCACATCGTTGGGCGCTTGTGCAAGTGGCTTTGGAGTTTGTTGCGCTTGTAAGTTACAACCAGTTTATGATTTAAACACCTCATGAGATCTGGAAACTCATCTTTTTAGTCACCTTGAGCTGTGGGGGTATGAGTTCGGAAAATTGCACTTATCTCGTTCAAACTTCGACATCCGCCGCCATCAGCTCTTGCAAATTCACGATTTGTCCAGCGAACAATGACATCTGTCGGCTAAGATTTGATTTAGATGTAATTTTTTAAATGAATGAGTACAACTATTGTGACGAGAACTAATGCGTTTCCTTTTCTTCTTTATAGACGTTCAACATCAACGGTCCAGTTACAGCTAGTGCCATTTCCGATCCAGCTTTGACTGCACTCACTACTATAGGTATGTCTTTTCAATCTACTGTAATCCTTGATTTACATATTAAGGGAGTATCAATGGAGAAAATTGAGAGCAGTCTTAAAGGCAGGTTGTTTGCACCATGATTCCTGTTTAAAATACCAATATTTCAACCGTGGTTTTGCAAAAAAAATCGGTTACCGTCAAAACATCAACAACTGGTGCATTGCGAGTCTCAGTAAGTATTTAGTTAACGGTAAAATATGTGTGAACGGTTCGTTTAATCACCCTCGAGGATAATTTTGTTTGTTTGTTTTTTCTTAAGTTGCAAGTGCACTTTTGTTCGCTAAGTAAATTATATTTGGATTAAAAGGATAAAGACCAACCGGTGAAAATGGAAAAAAGGAAAAAGAACGGAAAGAAGAGAGTAATCACTACAACGGAACAGTTTTTAAGAACGATGAGACACCGTGCTTGAATGTGCTTGAAGTTACTGCGATTGTTGAGGAGAATATTCAAAAAAGGAAATTTATTGCAGTTTCGATTTCAAAAAAGAAATGAACAAATGATACAAGTACAGTAACTTTTCTGAAAAAAAAATGGATGATGACATTTTGGCAATTTGAATTTCAATTGGCATTGGTTCAAATCAAATATTTTTTCATGCAATTGCGACATGTCTGCTCATCAGAATGTGCATTGTAGGATATGCGAAATAGCAGAACAGCAGTTTGCAAAATTATTTAAGTATAATTGCTTTCATCTTCTCAAAAAATCGTTTCCTTTAGAATTACAATTTTGTAGAAACATGATTCACTCTTTGAGCTATTATTAAGTTACAAAAATTAAAGTGTTTTGATAGATTATACATGGGTTAGTTGATGCTTGTGAAAGTGAATTTATACTGAAAAGTTTAGTGATGAAAAACAGTACAAGAGGGTCCTTAAATAAGGAACTTTATATTGCACCATTTAAGACAGAAGCCAGAAAAGCAAGTTTCTGCATACGTGGAGCTAATCTCTGGAACGTGATTCCTGCAGGCGTACGGAATTCACCAACACTCAATCACTTCAAGCGGGCATTAATGTCCTTGAACAACTAAAAAATATATTGGCCACTCTCTTTCATCCATTGTATTGTGTTATCTTGCACTTTCCCTTTCTCGGTCCTCGTTGCCTGTTGTGTTGATCCATCTGTTTCAAATTCCATTCCCGTTATACTATCATATTATATTCTTATTTCATCCTTTTAACCATTCTATAGACGAACTTATCAATACTCTAATAATATGCCGCAGGGTGTTACAGAGTGGTAAACACACAATAAACACAAACACAATAATAGAGTTAAAGTTAAAATGATTCTAAAGTGTAAGTATTCTTAAGTTCCTAATATTTTTAAGTTTAAGACGTAACACTAACTTCATAAAAATGATATTGATAAAGCGTGGTATTTTAGTATGCAAAACCATCAACATGACGGAACAAAAGGCAACACATTTATTGGGTCATACCTAACTTTTCCTCTTTTGATTTTTAGGAGGTGCTATCGGTGATTGCACAACTGACACGTTTTCAATCTCTGCGCCTAGAAATTTTGCTCCACCTGTCATTTGCGGATTTAATAGTGGACAACATAGTAAAAGAGCACATAGAGAAAAAATGCAAAAAAACACATAAATTTAGAGTTTTCTCTGTTCTACTAATAGTGATTGTTGATACGTCACCCGGAAATTGCAACGAAGCAAACTTTGCCTTCCGAGGGGCTGGAACAAGGAATTTTGACATCAAAGGAAAGAAATACCAAATTAGCAAGCATCATCAAAACATGATTTTTGAAAATAATTTGGAACACTTACCACTCATATAACACTAACTGCCTTCACTTTAGGGGCGTACTCTCACTAAAATTAGAGCCAAATTCTTAAGTGTCCAAATGGTACACTTTGTGAATCATTGCTTTGTTTTAGAGCAAGGGTTGGCAAACAATGGACCCGCACCTTCTTATGGGCCCAAGGGTGGTGGTTGGTAGCCCAAGAGTAATGAGGAAAAGCTAAAATATTGGGGCCGAGAGCATTCATAGTACTGTGCTTGTGGACCCAGAGCTCTTTGATAGTTGATATGTAGGCACGGTGTGTATTTGAGCTCAAGAAGTCATTTTTAAATTCCATAAACTATTGAGACCATTGTCGAGCTGTTAATGCAATACTGCATTTGAATGTGAATTCAGTTAATTAGGTCACGGGCAAAAATACGTTAAAAGGTCACTTAAAACATATTTATAGATAACTATCTAAACATTTTTTCAATCCAGGAAGCCAGAGTGGCCGCGCGTACTAATGCGTTCTTATTGAGATGTCAAACTCAGGGTGGTGTGATGTTTTGCGGAGCCAAACGAAAACTGGACTCGCAACCTCAAACAACACGGTCGTACAACGACAGGCCGCATGTTGTCGCACCTAATTCAAAAGCGAGAGCACACCAAAATCAAATCAGATAAACTGGCCTCGAGTTTATACTTGTGACAACTACTGTGTTTGAAACGCAGCAGATAGGGATAGTATATACTCGACGAATGCTAATTCGACTTGATTTTCGGAATGATTTGTACCGTGGCTTAACATACAAAGATTTATTCGGGAGATATAGATATAAGATGTGAAGGGTACGAAGGTAGAAATCAAGATGGAGTAGGAATGAAGGAGAGAGAAGAGTAGTACAACTATGGATCGGAACTATTGACATAAGTCGAGAAACCTGGTATTACCAATCACTCCAACTCCCCATTTTAGAATTTCAACATTAAATGATCATGACAAATGGTTGAAAATCTCAATAATAATGTAAACGATCCGGTTCTTTGCGTCGCCGATCACTTCTTCTTTTGACGACACTTTCGGATTCATCGCGTCTGTCCACAACGCCCTCTGGATTTCGAGAAATGGTTGACGGACGAATCTCGCGAATGAATCGCCGATTTCGCCAAGACTTGTGTCCGGTCTCGAACTCCAACAAGCATCGTCGGTTGAAGGATTTGAGAACCTTGGCCGTTTTCTCCCATCGCTTCGTTTGAGGACTCTGGACCGAAACGAGGCTCCCATTGATTAACGGTTTCAAAAGGTGAGTCGGTTTATCGTAGTACTCC
>JAAGOF010000088.1:389997-418576 GCA_010645155.1 Tigriopus japonicus | reverse complement strand
GGTCATCAAATTTCATTTAATCACTTGATCGTCATCTTGAAGAAAAGACACCTTGCAGGTTCATTCGCACTTGTGACCAATGAATTAGCCCTCCATGATGTGATCATTTATTCACTCTTTCATTCACTAGTTCATGGCTGAACTTGTCTTCAAAACACCAACATCGGACTGATTTTGGGTGACCTTTACCAAGGCTAGGACCCGCTTGAAATACAGGGAACACCGATAGGCGCACTATCTTTTGGAATTTTGGTCGATTTGCGTTTGATTTTCCGCTCCCAACATGGCCTTTTGTACTTCTTGTTTACGAATTTCGGCCTCATACCGGAGGTTGCGTACCGGAGAAATTCCGCGAGTTCGTATCCAGTATTAATACTATTATATAGGTTATCCCTGGTCAGATTGAACAGATCCTTCGTCAGTTCCCGTCTTTGACGGAGCTGGGCAGGAAGCCGGACGAAGGTGCGTGACCGCCAATATTCCGAAGGGATGTCAATTCAATTCAGGTCCAATTTTGGACCTTCAAAAAAGGAGATGGGAAAGCTTTCAGACTTATGGGTTTTTGAACCCCAATGTGACAAACCAAAGTAATTTTGGTGCATTACAAGAGAACAACTTTTGAAGTTAAAATAAATGGCTACAAAAGGAAATAAAAAATAAACACGAAACACGAAACACTTATAAAACTTGCATAAAGAGCGAAAGAAATTACAACATAGACCGGGTCTCTTAGTACTCCGTGCACTCTACGTTTTGAAGTGCGAGACTCTATAGCAAAATATGACTTTAGTCCCGTTAGGATCATCTGCATTTATTAAAGAGAGAGTGCGATTTTTGAACGATTTGGAAAAAAACAATTGCTTGTGAAAACAATTCCATCAATTTTATATTCCAAACCATACCACTTTTGTGCAATCCTTGTCTTAGTATTTTCTCCCTCGACGATTTTTTTAAATTCACGAGTACGACTTTGTAGGAAAAAGACTGAAATGTAAAAATATGCATTCCATTAACGAAAGAAGAATGTGTATTCTTTTTCCCTTTGCGAATACTGTATAGCCTTAATACATAAAACACACGACTTCCCAGGTTCAGCGCATTATTTACAGCGAGCCAAGATCTTGATCTCTGGGGTGTATTGCCAATCTTTATGTAAGTCTTGTCTCAGAGAACATTCTTGTCAAATATGCAGGTTTATCAAAGTTTGATTGTTTTTCTGTAAATATGTTCGAGTCATACCTAGACTATCGTCATTTTGTCGTCTTATATACGTACTTTCAACGTCAACTTCAGTTCTCACAAGCAATAAAGTGGTTGCTATTGAATATAAAATTACCCGGATCACCCAAAGTCTCTCTATTATTAATTTTTCGGGACCGTTTGCCGCCAAGATTCGTCGACTTCTCCGTTTACATTACAAAGTGTAATGGTGAAGTCCCCGGGGATTTTGCCCCGTGTCTGTAAAATTTCTTCGGAGCGCGGTAGATAGGTCACAGTAAAAAGGTCACAATAACCAGACCTGTTCAAGATACTTTGAAAAAGGATCTAGATAAGATAGTTTTTTCCGCCAAGTATCTAGATAAAGATACCTCAAGATACTTTCCTAAAAAAGTATCTAGATAAAGATAAAAGATAAACTATCTTTTATCTTTATCTTTTATATAGATAAGATAATTGAACAATGAACAGACAATAATGAATGCATTCTCAGATTCCTCGTTCAATGTGCATAATGTGCCCACTCTCAAATCTCAACATGTATAGTCCATCCACTTTCAATGTGCAAAATGCACAAATAATTTGACATTATGCATTATGAAGAAAAGTAGTTAGAAGTATCTTATCTAGATAATTTTTGGGAAAATGCATAATCCATACTAAATAATGCATAATGGATGCTTTAAAACAAAAGATTGAGAGAACACATTATTTAGATAAAGATAGTTCAAGATGGCTTCCCGAAAAAAGTATCTGGATAAAGATACTTTAAGATACTTTCCCGAAAAAAGTAGCTAGATAAAGATAAAAGATAAACTATCTTTTATCGTTATCTTTTATCTAGATAAGATAATTGAACAGGTCTGACAATAACAAGGTCACGGTAAAAAGGTCGTAGTGAAAAGGTCACAGACTAGGGCAGCTCCCAAGGTTGCCAAGGGGCCCCAAGGGACCTAGTATGTTCTATGGCTGAATATTGTCTGATGGGACCCAAGAGTAATTGAGTGGAACGCTATTATGTTGAGGCCTTATGAGCCTAGTCGACATGATGTCACTCCCAACAGATTTTTGAACAATCGTCCAAGGTCTCCTTGGATCTGTTGGACTGCGGAGGGTGTCCTTGACCTTCTAGAGTAAAAATTAGACCCTTCTTTCTATTCTAGATATACCCATGGGCTTCTAAGATTTTACGAATGGAAGAAATACTCAGGGAAAATCTATCTTTTTACCATGATCTTTTTACCCTGACCGTTTTACCCTGTGACCGTTCAACCCTGTGACCTTTTTACGGTGACCTTTTTCCATGTGACTTTTTTCCTTGCGACCTTTTTTATTGTGACCTTTTTACTTGTGACCGTTTTTTTGTGACCTTTATACCTACAATCATTTCCTCACACTGCAAAACATCGTCCAAATAATTGGAAAACGAGATATGTAACATTTTGCCAAGCAAGTTGATCATTGATAGTTATATTGAAATCAAATTACACCCACAAGGACACAATGAAAGTATTTTAGCCTTGTTGATTGTGGATCTATGTATGTTAACCGACACTAAATCACAAGCCGAAATATCGAGTTGAACTAGTACTTACACCTCCGCCAAAGACGGCAGAAGCATTGGCTTTATGTCAATATTTGACGACTTGAATGAAAAGTCAACAAGTTGAAGTTGGTTTGAAAGAGTCAAATCCAAATCCACGGTCATGATCTCAAGGGTGAAAGTGGCCTTCTGTGTGCTTCTGACTGTTTCATTAACAATATACTTTCGGGATTGGATTCAAAGCCACGCCCTTCGCTCTCAAAATTATAGCCTCTTCTCAGGCAACCAAATGAGCTCTCCAGAGCAAGAAGAGTCTATCTCCAATGACTGCCCCTACATAAGTTCGAGTGAGACCCGACGAGTGGCTTCACCCAGTGAACAAATCAATTGTCTGCAAATGCCTCTCACTCTGGATGATCGTGTCCAATACTTGCCAGATGAGTTGGTACTAACACAGCGATTCGCTTATGTTTGGTATGCGGCTTCAACTCCATATTTGTGCTCAGCATTGACTTCTTTTCAATGGCTGCAAGACCGTCGTCGAAAGCATCCTTGGCCGTTAAACATTTATGTTGACTTTATCTTGCTCTTTGTTAGCAAAAACTTGCCAGGGAAATTGAATAATAACCTCCTCATGGTAAGTAGTCCAAAATTAATGTGTAGCCTATGCAAATTTTTAGGGCCTTTATTTCAAGCAGGGGGTTAGTAATTATTGGAACACGAACTAGACTGCCGGAGAAAAAAAAATATGGCGCCAGATACTCGTCTTCTTTGGAAATGAGGTCATATCTTTTTTCTCTAAGTCGCACATTAAAACTTCAAATATAATTTTCTTTCCAGCGTGCTAGAATAAAACAAAAGCAATAAGATACTACTCAAGAGAAGGGACATTTGTGTTATTTGCGCTTCCAATCCAAAAGCATTGACCCTCTCATGCTATGCATTAGCTTTAGGTTAACATGAAGGCAACATGGATTAAAACCTGAGCAAATAAGGTATGCTTGCTTAAAATAGAAGGTGCCGTTAGTCTTTGACAACGATGCCAAGTTAAAGCTACGAATCAGGTTATGGAAAACGAATTGCAAGACCCAAAAATAGTCAAGTAATGAGCAATCAGTCTTGTCTTTATATGTATATCAATGAATTAATTAAGTTTGAGGTTTGCTTACCAAAACTAGTTTTTTTTTAAAGGTTTCAAATGGGCAATGTTACGCCCACCTTGAATTCGCCTTTGTCTGCGAGTCTCATTTGTCATCATAATAACAAAGCTTGACAGCAACAGTAAGGGCCATTAATTCAAATGACAGTTTTTGAATCAAAACTTAGGACTAGTCTTCGTTAGGTTTCCACGGTGACGCCGTACATTGTATTCGTACTCGGCACACTAATTTTCAAGTTGAGGTTGGTGCAATCATAAAACTTTACTTTGCTAATGACCAAAAGTAAATATTCACTTGAAATCGTATCAAAAATAAAAAAAGAATTAACATAGAAATGTTGCAAACTGAAGTCATCCAAAATCCGAGAAAATGAAAATTGCAACCTTCTAAGAATGTTATAATTAGGGCTCGGTCAAAAAAAAACATTTAAAAAAATGCGAGATGGGAAAAATCACTTGTTTTCATATTCAAATTTAAATCAAATTTCAAAAAAAAATATTTCTGAACACTATATTTGATCCCCGAAACCACTCTTGAATATTACGTTTTTCTGCTCATTTCCCCAAAAGTCTCCAAAATGTAAAACTAAACGCAAACTGCTTTTTCAATCTTGAGGAGCAAAATTTAGATATTGAAGTAATAGTAATCAATACTGTTTTAAAGACAAACAGATGACAAGAAAGTATCTGAAGCTTTTTGTTTCAGAAATTTCCGTGTTTTTGCGAATTTTTTAAATTTTTATTTCCGCTTTTGACCTTTTTTTGCATTTTATTTTACGATTTTGGGCTGATTTTTGTGCAACTTTTGGTAACCAAAAGCTTGTTTTGATTTGCACTTTTTGCCCGTCCCTAGTTGTATGTTATGTGCAAATTTGTCAAGTTTTTGACCGTAATTAATGAAACAACAATGTATATTCATCAAATTAGTATAATTTTTAGCGGATAGTTACAATTAGAGATCTCAAATGTAGTAAGAATTCCTTGGCAAAATATTCATCTCGACCTGCCAAGTGAGGCGACATCCATTTTTGACTTTATGCAACTTCAACAGCTGTATTCAATACGAACATCCCATTGAAGAAGCTGTCTTCAAAAAACCCGTTTTGCGCTGGGTCCTACATACGAAGTAACTTTAACAGGCTGACCGTAAATATATATCAATGAACTAGGTAAATTGAACGCAGCAGCTGCGCTATTCCGTAAAGTACGTTATATCGTAGTTTCCGCCGAGGTAGGACGTTTGAAAAACTCACCTTAAAAGTTACTACTGATGCGTTTTGAAGTCGATTTTTGCCAAAGTATTTCAATATTGGTATTTGCTTAGGTTTTTGAGTAAGAAAGCTTACCCAAAGCAGTGATGGGATCAAGAGACATAAACCCTAAATAAAAAATGACAACACTGCTAATTTCTTACCTCGAAGGTAGCTTACCTCCGAGGTAGTTTGTTGATAAAACTGACCGCTGGATAAATAATGTGAATCGCAATCTCATCGATTAAGGAATCTCATCCTATGCAGCTGTGTTAAGAAGTCCGTAAGCATTATTAAGACAGAAATATCCCTGATCTTTTTTTCTTTTTCAAAGTTGAGTGGACCAAACACTTATCATATTTGTTTTCTTTTTCTATGAAAGAAATGGCAATCAGCGGGAGGAATTTTGAAGAATGTGTCGTCCGTGGTCTCAGCAGGACCTCATCCTTATTATAAGGCCACATATCAGAAGTTTCATGCTTTTAAGTTGATTGACTACACCAGAGTCATCTTCTTGGACGCAGATGGGATCCCTTTGAACTCAATGGATCATCTTTTTCAAATAAGACTACCACCCAACATCACAATAGCTGCTCCACAAGCGTACTGGTTTAAGGCCAATGGGATCTCATTCGGATCTCTTCAGTTATGCCCAGGTAAGAAGCCCTTTTTGTTGTTAGTTATCAATGAAAGAGAAAACAGTAGCAATTTTTGCAGGGATTAAACATGTGACAGTGACGTCATCTTTGATGTTGTTCAGCCCTAGTTTGGAACTTTATCGAAGAGCGGAAAAGAACTTCAATACCAAGAAACTCGTTTCCAAGAAGACCAATTATGATATGGACATCATGAACAAGGAGTTCAGTTGCCGGGATGATGTTTTCATACTACCAAAACATTATGGCACCCTGGATTCGGAGTTCAGTCGAGATCAGAAGCTATTTTGGAAAACGAAGAATTGTAGACATTTTCCTGATACGCAATACATGCATTTTAGTGCCTTTGGCAAACCATGGACCCGTGGAGAGGTGGAAGCGCGCTATTATATAAGCACATTTCCTTATGAACCAGCACTGCAACTTATAAAATGGCAAAAGATGGCCCACGAGATATGCCCTGACATCATTCATCCTTTGAGATTGTAAAACATGAAACATTGCAAGATAAATTTAAGGCAACAAGTTACGTTTCATGACACTGAAGAAACAGAAGAGACCAAAAGCAAACGATCTGAACACTAGCACGAGTAAATGGCCTTCGAGTATTGTGTAACATTGGCACAGGACTCTAGCTAGCTGTGTAGAACAACAAATTACTCAACAAAATTTGTGCAATAAAATATTTCTTAAACAATCATGTTTTTCCCGGTCTCAAATTCCGGTTCTTTCTGTACATATTCTATTCACATATCCACCTACTACAGTATAATTTAACAGCTCACGATACTACTCATTTGAGACAAGTTCTGTGGTAAAGGGGCAATGCTGCAGATTTAATCGAGTTCTGTTAATTAACTTTTCGTTTTAAATGTTTAAATCATTTTTGGAAATCTGTTTCTAGATATGGCGTCAATAAGGAAGTTGGCCCCAGCGGAAAGAAAATAAGTTGTTACAAAACTGGGCCTGAGTAATCCATTTTTACTCAACTTTTCCCTTCAGGCTTGACCAGCTGCTCCCTTTGTGACCTGTGTGATGATATTACGTCCATGTTCAATCTTGGCACGGGCTTGGTCAATGCCCAACTTGTCAGCCTTGGAGTATGAACTCGTCACAAAATCCTCTTGCATGGAAAAAAACCTTTTATCGCCTGTCCTCTATTCAAGGCCATCGTTTATTTGGATTGTTCCAAAAAGCTTTGGAGGACATGGGCTGAAAAATGTTGCCTCCAATAAAATTGCTTTTTATTCTTACTTCCTTAAAAAACGGCCAAGAAAAAAAGGTTAATTTGTGAAGTGATGTTGGCTTTTTGCATGTTACAGATAGAGCAGGGATAGTGAAAGACCTCAATCCCTCGGTTCTTGGCAAAAGCCTTTTTTAATTTCTGGGTCGAGAGGAAAATCACATTTTTTAACCCATTATTAGGCCCGTATTTTAAAATTTGCATGCTGAATTTCAACTTAATCAAATGAACTTTTTGTCAGTTTGAGTAGAATAGTTTGAAGCAAAGAGTGTGTAGTAAGTGGAGGTTTTTGTTGGTACCAACACGTTAATGGAGATTGTAAAAGACTAGCCAAAGCTGCTATTTTTTTGCTTTAGCATGAGGAGTCATTGTTTGGAGTCGATTGTCCTGAAAATCCTACGAATTTGTAAAAAAGAAAAAAAATATTTTTGAACTATGTTGATATGATTTGGGAATGTCCAGCACATGTTTGAAGAGTCCCCTATGCGTCTTGCTATCCTTTAAATAAATATTGTCTTATGATTATGTTATAAAAATTCCACCATGAATCTTTTTACCCTGGTAAAGAGCACTGTCTGAAAATAATTACTCTGTAGCTTATTAGTCTGGCGTAGTCGGCAACCTCTGGGCCCAAGGGTGGTTTTGGTTGGAGAGCCACTCATAGAACGCACCCGTGGGCTCAGAACAATTTAGGATTTTAAAGAAAATTAACACTCGCTTCACCTAGATGGCTCTTACATGATTCAGCATGCCCTTAACACATCCTACTTGGGTGCCCTCTCTTGTTCTCAAAATGAACAACTCTGCCGTCATAGCAAGCCCTCTGAAGGAAGCAAAGTTGTCTTACTTATAAAACTACCACTTCGTGTACGAGGTTGCTTGAGTGAAAAGGACAACATTGCGCACAAAATTCTTGCTTTCCATTAATTCCAAGTTTCCTTGAGTATGAAAACTTAACTTCTTGAATGATTTTGCATGTGGAAATGAGAAACACAATGCCAAGAGGGTTGCTATTGTTAGCTAAGTGTTAAGGTAAAGCATGATGAATGCATTGTAATGCACAGACTTGTGAACAAATGAACAGAACAAAAAGAAAAACAAGGAAATTTGGAGGCTTAAATTGTATTCATTTTTTGGAGGACAACAGAAAATTTTCTTTATAAGCACAAAAAAAAGGGGATTCCTTTCCTAACTTTATTGTGTCTCAAATAACACCAATCAAGTTATTTCATAAATATGTCATCCAAAATTACAAAGAAGGATTTGTCTCAATATTAGAGTATTGAAAATCAAACACACACGTGCATTGTAACATGTCGAAGCAGGTATATAAATAAACTAGTGTTAATGTAAATTTAATCATCCAAGATTATCCTTTGAAAAAGGAAGGAAAAATGAACTAAATCAAATACTTGCACAGCTCTATATTTATTTTCATACTCTATCATGAAGCAAACTTGTGTGTAACAGTTATGAAATCATAATAATCTTGTCCATTTCAATTGAGCTTCAAAATTTCAAACCACTTACTTCCCATCAAAAGTTGGATTTGGAGCATATGTGGAGGGCTCTTTTTGTTCTTTTTTCATGCACTCTTAAGAAAAATTTCCTATTGTCCTCCGAAAAATGAAAAAAATCAAGCCTCCAATGCCTATTTGTTCTTTCTTCTTTCTGTTCTGTTTTATTTTTCTTCACATGTCTATGAATTGCAATTCTATAAATACATTATACCAAGGAAAACGTGAGACATGGGAGCCTCTCCTCAGGCGATCAATTTTCTTCATAAACTGAAACCCATTCAAGTATATGGTTTTGTTTTGATAAAATTGATAAGACAGCACTTCAGGATGTTGTTGGCTGAATCATTCATTCATCCACTTGCTAGAAACAACGTTTCAAAATTTGTAACATTCGCCGTACTTATGCACAGAAGCAAGAGACAAATTGACCCTACAATAGCCCAAAAGAATGACTGTAGGTATATTTGTTTGGTTGGAAGAGCGCCCATTGCTCTAGGTTTCAAGTTACTCTCATTGCCATATATTTCAGTTGATCAAGTTGAAATTAAAGCATGTGAACTTTGAATGACGACTTGGACAACTGGTTTGAATAGACTTTGTTGAAATTGGCTCAGAGTTCAAAAAGCTGCTTTTGGCAATGGCAAATCATCCAGGTCTTCCGAGATTCTTGCAATAGTACATGCTTCCATAGCTTTGCCACGCCCTCCTTGTTGGTAATCTTGATCTCTTGGTTCATCTCCTGCTCACTCTCATCAGGTTCATCCTCATGAAAACATTCAGTGTTGTCATAAATATTCAATCAAAAATCCTTTGATTCAAGTCATTTTAATTTGGTGACCATTTATGTAATGACAAATCCGCCCCCAAGGAAATAATCCCTTAAATTTAGATCCAACTGTATGCTTAGTTACCCTCGGCACTTCAAAATACACCAATTCATGATCCTTGATTTTGCATTACCTTAACAATCATTTAAGTTCACTCTATTCTTGCCTGATATTTATATGTAGTATGAGTATTTTTTCTTAAATTCTTGATTCATTCGCTAATGATCTTAACCCTCTTGACATTGTTCATCTCACTTCAACATGCAAAATCATTCAAGAAGTTAAGTTTTCATACTCAAGGAAATTTGGAATTAATGGAAAGCAAGAATTTTGTGCGCAATGTTGTCCTTTTCACTCAAGCAACCTCGTACACGAAGTGGTAGATTTATAAGTAAGAGCAAAGTTGAGCTTCAATCAAAGAGAAAAATAACAATCAGCGCCATCTTGAGATACGTAGAAACATTTGTGGGTGCTTCTGGTAAATATTTAGCCTCAATTTGAATTTACTCAGTGTGACTTTTTACTTTCTGAACACATTTATATCGTAGCTGAGCTCCAAAAGATTCGAAATATGAAGAGAAATCCATTTTTAGAAGGAAGCTGCAATTATGGTAATAAATCAAAGTTGAGGATAGATCTGAAATCAAGGGACTTTGCCCCTGTTTTGGCTTCATCTAGTGGCAATTTTAGTAACCTTCAATTAACATTCTTCATTTGATCAAGGAATTCTAGGACCATGAACATTCAGGCACCAGACAACATGAAGTCAAATTTGGTGGGCCTTGACGCAAAAGCGGTTGCCCATGACCATGTGACTCGATATAACCAAATCTTAAACTACTTACAATCTAACTCAAGTTAACATAACCTCCACCCAAAAGGTATGTAAACGCAACATTTGCGTCTGAATCATACAACCTTGCTTGACAGCTTGATCCCAGTTCTTGTATTTGACGCGACTGCACCTTAGATCAATTATAATTACTAAATAGCGTGCAAGCTTTAGTCCGGTTGATTTGGCAAGCGGGGCGGACTGCGCTGAATTTGTGAGGAAAATGTCGCCATCACAACTGTTGAGCGGACAATTAGTTGTGCCATAGACATTGACTTCTATTAAAACTAGACCGAGTGTAAGCCTAAAAATGTGTCTCCGGTCGCCAACTGTTGAGCGGACAAAAGTGCGGGAACATTTGAAATGTCTGACCAGGCAAATGTCAACCATGCAAGTGATGAGTCAAATGTGGAATTCAGTAATGGTTTTGGGTCATTTTTTGCTATTGCAAGTGGTCACTTTCTCGGAAGAACTGAAGACGTCACTAGGTGACCATACTTTGGATTTGAATACTTCAACTTGGAACTTTTTTGCCAATACATTGAATAAATCATTGGTAGGAAGAACATAAATTTAAGCTTTTGTGTTATGAAGGGTTAATCCAATGCATATATGGACAAAAACTAACTTGTGGCTTCAAGAACGAGTTTAAAAAGTTGGGCTGATTTGCATGTTTGGTCACACTAACTGTCCGCTCAACAGTTGTGAGGGCGACATTTCCCTCATAAGTTCAACGCATTCCGCCCCGATTGCCAAATCAGCCAGACTAAAGCTTGCACGCTATCTAGTGATTATAATTGATCCAAGGCCATAGACCACTGAATTCCTAGACTGCGCTGCCGCCATCACTCATCAGATTTTTTTTACATCAGTAAGGAAGAAATAGATAGTGTTGGGAGAACGCAATCGTCCAAGAAAAGTGGTTTTAATGCCCTTTGAGAATGTGTTTTACGTGCTTAGCCCCATGCCACAACACTGGGAGTGTGAAAGTTGATTTTTGATCCCTAAATTTCAATGTTTTGCCCTATAAATTTTCAAATCCAACCTCTCTCTAAAAAGAGAAGTCAAAGCAGGCTAATTGTTGGAGAGGATGAAAGTCCAATAAAAGAAGAAAGATTGAACCCATAAGCCAAGCTTTCCTCATGTAAGAACCAAGGTGTTATAGGTACCAAGGTCTACCAAGGTAAGGTATTTTACCACTGAAAATTAGTACCAACTTCACCCTGAGATTGTATTGCTGTCCCTGCAAAGTTGTCAACCATACCTCTAGACAAGGATTTCTTATTTTGAAGGATTAGATACCACATCAGAAAAAGTGCCTGTCTCAAATCATGTGTCATTCAGGCAACCCAAACCAATTCTCATTGGGCAGGGTTGGCCACATTTGCCATTCAAAAGGTGACGAGATCATTGACCATCAGACAACATGATTTCTTCTGATGGCAGCACAACAACTTTTTATATTTTGAGTATTAAGTTCCTCCTGCAATTCATAGGCTCATGGTAGGCTTCTATCATTTAAAGAAATGACTTAATTCTTATTGCAAGATCCAATTCACAATTATAGAAAGCCTACAATTTGCAGTCACCCTTGTTTGTTTTGCCAGTTGCTTCTCACTCACAAGATTATAAACATCTTGAAAAATCATCTTGAAACGTGATAAATTCGTCTGTGCAGTGCCTTTCAAGTGTGTCTTTTTAAATCGTAAGTTCAGTTCATTTGTTTCGTAGCAGTTCTCCTTCATCTGCTTTAGTGCTACAGTCTGTGGTTGATGGCGCACCCACCTTTGATACACTTTAGTGACAGGAGCAAATTAA
Source organism: Tigriopus japonicus (assembly GCA_010645155.1). Taxonomy (NCBI): domain Eukaryota; kingdom Metazoa; phylum Arthropoda; class Copepoda; order Harpacticoida; family Harpacticidae; genus Tigriopus; species Tigriopus japonicus. Next base: position 406,510 of record JAAGOF010000088.1, on the reverse strand, counting down.
ACACCCAAAGTTATTTTGGGAATCAGTCAAGTCTCAACTACTGATAGATTCTTCATGGAGTGTGAGTTCACCTTGTTGGCAAGGCTTGTTCGTTCTGTTGGTGATTCAACCACATACCAAACGTCCATATACTTTTTCTAAATGTGAGTGAACCAAACAAGTAAGATAAATCTCAGTGTTTGCATTGTGTGAGGCATAATTCTGGGCATCTTTTAAGCTCAAAACAGAATATTTTCTTAGCATATATTTGCCCAAAATTTTAACAAATGCATTTGGTCCCTTGATCAAGTCACCAAAGAAAGATTTATTATTTGATAGTGGTTCTTGTAATGCTGAGTTTTGCTATTTTGGTTTTTAGGGTCAAAAATCTGACCATAGCCAAACTTTTCAACGGGCATTGGACTTTATCTACCATAAAATATGGCAGCACTGCCAACTCAAAATCCAAAAGTGTAACTACTTGTAGAACTCGAAATCGAACGAGTTCAAGTGTTGCCAAATTGGTCCCTGTTTAGGTCTTTTCAAAAAGTTCTAAACAATCTGCCCTTTTTAACAGTGATAAACTTCTTAGTCAAAGCTGGCAGCACTCCTGGTTCGAAACACATCACTACTTCTACTTCAGTTGGTCTTATGTATTGGAAATACCGTCTCGTCCCATCACAAATTATGGGTGGATTGACTTTGGAATAGCTCAGTGAGCGACAGTATCATAAGGAGAAATACTGTGCACACAGCTTGTAAAGCTAAGGGTTCATGTAATGTGCCTTTGAAAAACTCTCTTCATCAAGCTCATCTTCACTATGGTTGAGACGAGGTCAAGTTCAAACCCATTTATGTGCGGTGCAATGTTGAAATCAGAACAAGGAATACACTTAAGAGCTTACAGTCGATCACCCCCAAAGTTTTGTCAGCCGTTTTGCGTTTACCAATGGCAGTCTTGACGTCATAACCAATCGGTTCGGGTTGAACTTTTCATATGAAGCCTCTCTTCTCTAAAAAATCTCGCGAAAAAACGCGAAAAATGTGGAGACATGAAAAGAAGAAAAACATTTAGACATAATTGCATTTCGAGGCAATCAGTACTCCGCCATTTTTCTTATGTCTTTTGTGATGATCATCGCTGCGCTTTGCGAATTATAAGGCTCAAAAGTAGCCAAATAACGAAAGGCATAATTATTCAAAACAATGTCGGATTCTTTTTTTGAAATATCTTTTAAAGTAATATGCTTACATTCCCCGTTCAAAACAGACGAGTACGGTACACTCTATCATTCGTTTAACGCTTGTTGATCATGAATGTCGACGGACACTCACTTTTGCTGGCGCCTGAAATCTGTTCCTTTGAAGTGAGGAAGCTGATCCACTGATCTAATGCTCAAAACATGTTGACTTGATAGACCCAAGAGCGAAAGAGAAGCTCCTCTATATGTTTGGGCGCCAGCTTTCCGCCCTTTCCTGCCTAACAAATGGGAAAGAAATTCATAAGTGCTTGAAAATAATTGCAATCGTGATTGCATTCTTTCTGGAAAGCAGAAGCAAAGTAGAAGCACATCTTTGTCCTCGAAAATTATCTGACAAGGAATCCTGAACTTGATTCACTCTGCTGTAGCTCTCTAGTGTTAAAATGCGGTTCTGAGGTCCGCGTCTCAACCGGTGACGGAGACTGGAATAGCTATTTCATCAATGATGGGGAGTGATGATGAGCAGGGCATCAGTAGTGCCATTCCTTGTAGTGGCATTATTGTAACTAATTACACTTTTCTATAAACTCCCGCAGTTCAAGACATGGAGTACATTCTAGTACTCAGTGACCATTTCTATGCAGTAGGCTCTTTTAACTTTATGCATAGCTTACAAATGTTCAGCATTTCTTTTTTATTTCATTGTGTTGCTATTTATTTACACTTTAAAGTTGTGTTACTTCAAAAAGACCAAAATTGCTTTTTTTACAACACTGTTCATAAATCCAAAATTCTGAGGGCTTCTCTTCTCCTTTTTTCTCCTTTTTGTGGGTCTGAAATGAATCACTCTTGAATTGGTCAATGGCGCCAATTGCCGTCTCCTTTTCCCTTTTCTCTTGCTCTTCATTGTAGAAGGTTACTATGGGGGAGTAAGAATTCTGAGTTTTGATTTACAAACCGCTAGAGGTTGTTGCAAATGACAAAATGAGCAGAAGAGAGAGTTGTCTGTTAAGGACTCTGAAGCAAAATGTCAATAACAACTCTAACAAGCTTGAATACCTTGTCAATCAGGGTGTCCTTTGGACTGAGATTCTGTTGATATTTACTGATGTGATGTATTTTTTCCTTTTTCAGATACAGATTTACAGATCCTGCAGATAATATAAAATCTCCCTTAAAAAGCACATAAAATACATTTGTTGATAAAAAATCTTTTGTAATGTCAAAGACATTCAAAGTAGGGTAAAACTAAGAAATTTTGAAAAATTTGGTTGATGTTTCAAGTTTTGATTTTAGTTCATTTTGACCATGGCCCTTCCAGAAATGGTAAAATTAAATATGAATGTATTAGACATCACAACAAAGTGCACTTTCTCTAAATAGATGTGAAAGATGTTTCCCAAATATTTGGGAATTTGTTTTTTGATATAACTGTAACATATTCACGTTTTGGGGGTCAAAAATGGACCATTCAAACCCAAATAACTCAGCTGTTGATAAATGTTTTTTTATTCAATTTGAATTCAACAGGTAAGTAACTGGTCTCTAAAATGGGTTAAATAGTTTATCAATTTTTGAATAATCAATAGGTTTTTAGGTATATAACTTTTCCCTGGACCTAAGCTTTTGTAATACAATTATAGTAAAGTTGTTTTCCATTGAATTTTGGGTCCAAAAATGCCAAGCGGATTTTTTGATACCGCTACAAGGAATGGGATTCCCTGTAAAGAGATTTTATGATTAATATAGTTTATGAAATTACCGTTTATATGAAATTTGATCTACCAATGAGTAACTGTTGGCAGATCTGTATAACCCTTGAATAGTGGGTTAGTCAGGAATAGATGTATTTGGGTATTTTGATTCAAACCTAAAAAGCCATTTGAAATGCCGTGAGGAGTTACTGAACAATTTAAGTACAAAGAATCTTGAGATGAAAACAACATGACATCAAATAAATAATGTAATAAAAATTATTCATGACATGTAGCATCAATATGTATTTCTATAAATGGTTCATAATCAAACACATCATAGTTTAACAATCTGTAAAAATCATCTACTAGGACAGGAGGGGTTGACAACCACAAAGAGGCAAAGGCCCACAAATGGATCTGAATTTGCGGCAGGGCCCAAATGCTCAAAACAGAGGGAGTTACTTGTAAATGAATTTGCTAGGCAACAACAAGGTAAAGGCCATGATTGGATAAATCTGCAATAGGCTGCTTATCAAGAATCTTCATTAAACAATAGTTTTTCAATTCTTCCAAGCCCTCATCACCCCCCTCCATCTTCCTTAACATTACCCTACTCTAATCCAAACTTAACTCAATCCAACCTCAAATCCCCTGATGCAACTTTCACCAAATTCCGCAAATGATACCCCTGTTTGACCCAATTTGCCAAGAAAGCATGAACATATTTCATAAGTGAAACCAACTCCTTCAACATTAGGCTGTCAAGGTAAGGTCCAACAATGTTAGGAACCTGACCTTTTTGGAGCTGATATCCAGACACATGTTCCTTCCCAAACTTGGGCCAACATCCCTTCAGAATATTGGTGGTTGCACACCTATATACAGCTTTCTGCCCAACTGCACTGAAGACGGAACTGATAAAGGACGTGTCAAATCTGACCCATCCACTCTACTTTCAAGTTTTTCATCATCTCCCTCTACCCAATTGTATCTGTACTGTCTGACAATCACCCCTTCATTTTATCATGCACACTGAAAGAGTTCTTCTAATTAACTAATCTGTGATGTCACAACTTTATTCGCCCATGCCTCGCCCATGGTCAAAGGGTGGTTTTTGGTCGGCCAAGGAGCTATGGGGAAAGTCCAAAATAGTGAGCCCCTGAGCATATATAGTTCTGTACTCAGGGGCTCATAACTCTTTGATTATTCTTTGTGGCCCAAAAACCAGCCAACATCTGTTTGGTGAGCCCTTGGCATCATAAAAGTAAATTTGATGGAGCTTGACCTAAAAGCTGTTGGCAACCCTGTTGCTAGTATTTCTGCTCTGCAGAATTTTTTGAACTCTTGCGCTACTCAATAACCTTTATTTTGTGTGTATTTCTAAGGCACACTAGAGTTAAGAATTTATTAGTGTCTGGAGTGATATGACCAAAGAGTATCTTTTAACATTGGGGTGTCCTTGACATTTTTCTATCTAAATAACTATTTTGTTATCTATTTGCAGGCCATCCCTCTATCATTTTCGGTCCCTTTCTTGCCCTCCAACCATTTTTAGACCTACTCTCCTCTAGCATTTGGTTTTCTTGAGTTGGCTTTTGGCAAACAATGGCATTCAAAACTGCCACCTGGCACTGTTACTACATTGTAAACTCTTCTGAACCTGTCAGTTGACAAATTTGAGACCTGACTAGTTCATAACACTACCAATTAACTTTTGATGACTTTTGTTGTCGTCCTTTCCGTGGAACCATGCAATCTTTCAAAAATGATATTCAATTTTAGTGATCTTGATGACAAAAGTTAGAGGATTACACTTTTGTCTCTCAATCCACAAATTTGAGGTTTGTTGCTTAAGAGGCCTTTGTCATCATTTATTCTGCCTTGTTTGCAGCTGATACTGGCCAAAGTTGCCCATAAGTTGCGTGAAAAAGCAAATATTTCCATAGACTATCATAAAAACTTGCTCATGCAAGTGGAAGATCATAGCTCAAACGTCAGTGCATTGGACTTGTTTGGGCAAATTTCAACTAGTTGCTGATGATAGATGGCCCTCGCTGCCCACAATGAAATTCCACAACCGGCCTGTTCCAGTATCTCCACTCTATAAACCTCTATGAATACATGTGCCTTGTGGTTGTCAACAAGAGAAAGTTAGCCTAGGGGCAAATATTTTTTCAACATGTTCAAAGTCAGGAATTTTTGACAAACATAAATTTTGTCTCAGATTTCACCAAATATTTGCTGTTTAGTTGGTGTAGACCAACCTTTACTTACAGCAAGCTGAATTAATTTTTGTTGTCTTTTTATTGATCTTGATTGGAATCTGTTTCTTCAAAAGTCAATACAAGGGATCTTTCCTCGATGACAGCCAAAGTGGCAACTGCAGTTTGGTCATTGCATGTAATCAAAGGCTTCATGAAAAACGACTCATTCCCAGGGTAGTATTTATTACCAAAAAATAAAATGTTACAATTAATTACCTGTTAATAGTGTTTTCACTTCACCTTCCTTTGACTATTTGATGATTATTGTAAACTCAATGAACACATTTCATGTGAAAAGTTTGCTTAAAAACAAATTTGTTTTGTTTCCAACTTGTTTAAAATGAAGACAACAAACGAAGCATACGTGTAAGGAAAAAGTTTTTCCATGACAAGCAAGCTCGTGTTATTTTCCTCGTCCTTCTGAGCATCATACCTTGTTTCTTGTTTCCAGGACTTTCCCTTGCAGCTCTTGTCGATTTAACCCGCATGCTTTTCAAAGACGAAGAAAAAAAGCTCTTTGCTGAAGTATGTGTTGGGCTTGTGGGGGTATGTGAACGTGTAGATGCCTAAAACGTAATTCCTCGGGAACTCCTGGCATTTGGATTCATTGTTAAAACACGTACAGAAAGACTCAGACGTAGTAAGCAGACGGTGTAACTGTCAGATTGTGAATTTTAACAACATATCTTACACAGGCTTCTAGACATCGGAGATAAAAAAACACACGTAAGACTCTTTTTCTGTTTACCATGATGAATATCTTTTAAGAACAAAAATTCTTTGATCTTGCAGATTTCCTTCAAAATGGGAGCCTGTCTCTCCCTTCGAATGCAGTACAAACAAGACTTGTCGGGCAACACATTTTCCCATTACAGTCTCACATCAGATACGAGTATCCTGGACCTCTATCCAACTCTTCATGCAAAAGACAATGCTCAAGATCAAAGGCCTCCATTGCCCATGAATGATGATTGGGGTGGATTAAGTTTAGTTGGAGACCCTGTACCTTGTCAGCATTCAGATGAACTTTTGGCCATCGAGGAGAATGAACGGGCTGATTTCTTCTTTCACGACAATCTGGACAGTGTCGACCTCAGTGATGTGAAGTATGGATATGAAACCATGAGCGAAAATGTGAATAAATGTGATATATATCCTGATGAGGATCAACCTCAAGAGGAAATTGCAAGATCGAAACGACTCGGTTGGATTGGGGAACTGGAAAGAAGACTCATGTTCCATATTTTCTCAAGGATGTTTTACAAATCTTCGTTAACGCAATCTTGACGAAAATAAAGCCTCTGAAAACCATAATCTTGTCACCCTCGATATATTTTGTTGCGATAAAAAACGTCAACAATTGACGACCTCTATAATGTGGCAAACATGATATGTTAAAAAGGGGTATGCTCATAAATAGCGTCGTCGTAATTCACTCAATTAACGAGCTCAAAATTGGTGCATGAACCGATTAGTGACAAAGATTTCGAAACAACTGAGATCAAGATACTGGTTAAGTTAAGCATGATGTATGGTTTTTAATGCTGATCTGTTTCGAGTTCGATTTTAAGCAGACGTCCCCACATTGGCCCTTGGTTAGGTTTTTGGGTCAACACGCTTACCACAACTAAAGAATGGGGACTAATGATACCAAGTGATTTGATTCATCATGCCTTGATTACTTTTGTTTGAGCAAAGCTATTGTTTTAACAAGTTCGCCAATGACTCCCTGAAATTATAAATTCTGGTACTATTCAAATCCCATCAAACAAGATGCAAGCTTGGTGATGCAAAAATATTTTCATTTCTCCTAGACCTCTAACTTACCTCGTATTAGATTTTATTGCAACATTAAGCTTTGTCTCACCAAACTTTCATTAATTTCGTTGATGAAATAAAACCAAATCCACAGTCAATCCTTGATTTTCGCCTTATTTCAAAACACTTTTTGACAATGTACGTTTGCTTGGACTGTTTAACGATGACCAATATCGATTAAATGTTTCACTCGTTCTTAAAACAAGAAATATAAATGTTAATCGAGTCTTCTAGAGATTAATCGACGTAGTGTCAATTGCGAAATCTAGATTGGTGTTTGGTTTATCGGCGGCGCCTTTTCGGTCCAATTAGTACTTTTAACGTATGTTACACACTTATTTTTACCATTAAATAAATATGAATCATCAAAAAAAAAACAAGTTTTTGATTTTTCATTTTTTTAAAATAGAATTGAGACTATATAGAAAGTCATTCAAAAAGTTTGATCGATCCAAAGAAGAAGGAAGATGGATCTAATCCAAGCATTTAAAATCAGAGCTGGTATTGAAAGAATGATGGTGAACTCGAGTTCCAAGGGCACAAGAAGATTTGCCAAAGAAGAGAAGTTCAAAAATGCAAGACAGAGATGTGGATTTTCTTCTCACTTTGATTCTCACAAATTGAGATCTTACATTTTCCGTATTCTTTGTACTACAATTTATGTTTTTAACTTAAATATGGTGACACCCTAACTCAATAACTTTTATTCCACTTTTATGAATTGAAGAGCAGGACCCACGCCATAGGATGTGATTACGTCAAAGTAAAAATATCGGAGGCTTAACTCAGTTTGAATCAAATAAAAACTGAGAGGAATTCCACAATAAGGCTCTGGCAAGGTGAGAGGGTTCTCCATTCGATCAGCTAACATCTGAACCCAATTAAAGGGACCCATGGTTGCTGATCCTTTGAGAACAAATTCTTGAACCGCTCTGTGAATAAAGAATGAAAAGTATGACATCATTCAAGGCGTTATGGTGGGAGGAGACCTTTCCTTTGATGAAAGAGGTCCCGGGTTAATTCTCCACCCCGAACTTTCACAAGGAAATTTTAGACAATGGGAGAAAATGACGTTTGATCAAAGAAAGCTCTGGGCTGGTCTCACAAAGCATGAATTTTTGGGACGAATCAGTTTAAATCCAAGAAAGATCAAGTTAAAAAATCTAAGCCTCAGGATCTTCAATTAGCAAAGAAGAACATGATTTATCTTGCAAAGATTATCACCACTGACCTGTCAAATGCAAATCCGTTATGACTGTTTCTTAACGTGAGTCTTTGAGGTATGATGTGGTAACCCAAATCAAATATGAAGTAAGGATTAGCAGGTTCCGCCACCCAAAAGTTGACATATAAAACGTCACAAGTTGAATCTATGAATGTGGTCGACGCTTGATATTTGTCCCAAGTTCCTTCTTCTAGTATTATTGGATCAATTGGTTTAGCAATATGAGGCAATGGTCCTGAAAAATGATTGCTCTTTTAGGATAAGGTCTCTAATCTTTCTCATCAGACTGTAAAAACATTACCTATGGGATTCAGTCTGATTTCAATCTGTTCAATCTTTTAGGACTCCTATCAATGACATTGGTCTTTTGTAATCAAAGTGGGAAAACCCTTAACTCAATCTTTACAACACCCCTGGTCTGAAGTCGTTAAAACAGGGGTACTTTTTGGATTCTCTCTTTGACTGAACTACTGATGGAAAAAAAACAATCCTTCAATCTTTCTCACGCGAGGTTGCTAGCTTTAGGTTTGTCATCACCCCTCACATATTACAACATCTTGCAAAATCAAGAAGCAACTTCCTTCTAGATAGCGCCCCTGATCCGAAGACGAAGAAAGCAAGGGGTGCCACTTGCGCTCACCTTCAGAAGAAAGCCTTTTTCCTCATGGAATTCAACCGACAAATGATAGACGCTGAAGGCTAATTGGCAGACCTAGTTGGGCAACCTATCGTGAATATGATTGAAGATTGGATTGTTTCCATCACTAATCCAAAGTCGAATAAAGCATTTGCGTTCGCCTTCAGAAGAAAGTTTTGTTACTCATTGCATTCAACTGAAAAACGCTAGACCACCCTGAAGGCTTATTGGCAGACCTAGTTGGGCAACCTATCGTAAAAATGACTTAGAGGAGTATATAGAGGCCATTGTCTTCATTTTGCCTGCCTTGTTTGTAGCTGATAATGGCCAAAGTTGCCCATAAGTTGCGTGAAGAGGCAAATAATTGCAAAGAATACCGTGAAATACCTGTCCAAACAAGGAGAAGATCATAGTACAAATGAAAGTGCGCAAAACATATTTTCAATGCCAAAACCAATTATTGCGTGAACTAATGGCTGTGAATCAAATTATCATCTTCATTGAGCACCTTTGCCGAATCACATGCCGAGTCACATGCCGAAAACTAAAAGTTTTTCAAAAAAAATCTTCTACAAATACGTTTGTTTGGGCAAGTTCCAACTAGTAGCTGATGATAAACGGCCTTCGATGCCCACAATGAAATTTCACGCCTGCTCTAGCATCTCCACTCCATAGACCTCTATGGAAAATGATTGGTGATTGGATTGTTCCTATCACTAGACTGAACTCATTTTTCGTAGAGTTGACAAGGTACATGTAAAGCTTTATGTGAACTGGCAGTCCCCACGAGGTGGCTTGCGCAAAAAAAAATTGAGCAGATTGAAAACTACTGGTGGGAACTAGAGACTCTACAAGCTGCAACTTGAAGAGGAGTTTGGGCCAGGTAACATTTTTCAGGCAAGCTTGAAAGCTTGCAAACATTTTCAAGCAAATTTACCCCATGTCAGGTTTTCCAATAAGACTTCATCTTATTATCCTTAACGTAAAAGGACTAAAGAGGTTTGCAGTTAGGTTTGATTAAGGCCTCTTTAAATAACTTATCACCAAAACGTCTTGACAAATCCGGCAAAATATTGCCAAAGTCTGAAACAAGATAGCAATTTTTGGTCACTAATTTACAGATCAGGCAAAAAGGATTGCCAATAAGTTGGAAACCTCCTACCTTAGCTTTGTGCCTTGAAACTGATTGGTGCTTTGTTTGGCTCAAGGTAGCTAAAATTGAAACAAGCCCAGCTTGAAACTTTGGAGTGCTTGATAGCTTGGGAAACCCCATCAGTATTGAAAACCGGATTGAACTCCATCAGTAAAAAATACCCTTAGTAATCTGAGCTCTGCCATCATGGTCGAAGTGTATGTTAATGACTTTTATGTTTTGCTTGTGGGTTTTGCTCCATGCACCTTACAAAAAAGCTTCAATTATTGACTTGAAGCGTATTTCAAGCCATGTCAAAAACGTTGCAATTGATCAATGATATGGTGATATCACAAGTGACTTGTCTAAAATGGTTTCAGTGCACTTCACAGACCAGCCCCAGACATTTTGATTCTAGCTAATCAAGCAGACCTGAGCGGCAGTACGGAGATCTGTGACCTTTAGATGACTCAAGCTGTTTTTCTGGATTGACTGAGAATCAAACTTCAAGAATGATATTTGTGTTACAAACAAGGTAACGCATTGTTTGAAGTTCCTTACGAACCCATCAAGGATTTTGTTAGGTAACCCCTCATAGAGGGCGCTTTTGGTGATGTCATAATTGAAATATCTCTGAATAATTTATCTATGGTGCTCATTAAAGAAATGAAGAGGTACTGACAGAGAGTACATTTATAGTTGGGTAGAGAGAGATGATTAAAATCTTGGTTATTGCACTAGAGGGTTGGGTCAGATTGGAAAAGCCCTTCGTCAGTTATTGTCTGTCTGATGGAATTATGAAATTCCCTTCCTATGGGAGTGATTACCGTATCATTTTACGGACCTGCTGACGTCTCTAACTGCCGTTACCAGTGTAGGCTTGCCAAAAAAATCTCAGTTTTGAAGGGTCAGATTTTCGAAACATGTTGCATTTATGGGCAATGGCAAGGTGAATGTATGTTGAGAAGTATTGCAAAGTAATTTGAAAACAAATGGAGAAATTGGAAGCCTTCAATTAAACAAATTATTTGTTTTTAGGTTTAGTTGCCCCAGGAACCGATCTCCTCTGGCCATCTTGTTATTCAAAGTTGGGCATTCCTAATTTCAAAGTTCGGAAGAACCCTCTCAACTTATGTAGCGAAATTTTAGATAAAAGCAACAAAACATACTTTTTTGCAAATACAATGTCAAGAATTGCTATTTCAACTTCAATTTGTGCAGATAGGAAAGGCATTGTTGCAATCACCAGGCCTAAACCTTCCTTTTAGTTACCTCGCACGCTCATCAGAAACACGGTCATCCGAACTTTTTTTCCCGCCAAAAATGATGACGTCACTAGTAATTGCTGTAATTCCCATAAACAAATTAACTACAAAAGCATCTTACCACATCGGAAATAATGACTAAACTTGGCTAATATTCAAAAGTGAGTTAGCTTTTGGAGAGATGATTGAAGTGTCTTACCGTTACTCAAACACCTCTGTTGTTTATCAGCGCATACTGGAACATGCGTGAACATTTTCGAGGGGCAACAGGACGAAGGCGTGTCTTCCGTAATCTTAAACCCACGACAAGGAGGAGTTTCATCTTCTGCCCAACGACTTACAGATGCAGTGCAGCATCCTTCATTCAAGGCCACAGATGTATTAACTGGACATTGATCTAGATGAATTAGGGTTGGAATGTTGTGAAAAAAAATTAAAGAGAGAGGAAATAGGAACTAATAACAAAATGGTTTTTCTAGTAAACAGTCAAAATATTTTTGGACAAAATGAACATTCGGGCAACTCACTTTTAAACGAAGTGAGTCTGCGAATGAGTGAGTGATAATAAATTTGTTATACGAGCTTCAATATTTTTTTTACAAAATTATCAATTTCCTAGTAAGTTTGTGAGAGAGAGAGACATGAGAAAGAGTTGGGACTGAAAGAACAAAATTCTGAAGCTCGTTTTGGCGGGCTTTTCAAATAATGAATGTGTTAAAAGCCTTGAACAATTTTGTGTCTAAGATGAAAAGGAAGAGATCAAAAAGTTTTTGTCATGAAAAAAAAACCCTCAGCCCAAACCGAGTCATCTTTCTAAACTTTGAAGTGAATCTTTTGGTGGCGGGTTTCTTGTCCGAAGCAACTCACATGGGTCCTCAAACGACAAGCACAACTCCAGAGGACTTGAGCATTCAATCCACTCGTTGTTCATGCAACTTTGCACCGAATCTGTGAAATGCAATGGTTCCAACCGATCGGCCACTGAATATCTCTTACAGCATTTTCGACCATTGTCAAAGGACCACGGATATTCGTAAGGGCATGAGGATGCGACTAAAATGTAAAATGATTTGACATTTCTTTTTCACCTACAAAAAATGTTGCCAATGGCAACAAATGTCAAATCTGGTCAAATTTCTTTTGAGTATTTGTACTTTCTTTTGATTGCATAATTATTAGTCCTTTGAGGAAGAGCTTACGTTTGCCCAAATTTCGTTTAAAATGGGGTCCAATAGTTGTTCCTCTCACAATGAAGCCGCAGGTTCTTGTGGGATTAACAATTACCAGGATGAGATTCAGAATGTCTAACACTGCCAACTCTTTCCTCATCTTGATTCTGTTCCACACTAAGCACAAATTATGAAAGTCCACATTAATAACTGTCAGGGTGTGCATTATTCTAAGGTTCAATCAAACAAATTACTCAGTCTTGAGAAATCACAAAAGACAAACCAATGAAAAGTAGATATTTTTGAATATGTTTTATTGTTTGTATTTTACGTATTGTAGTTGGTAGATTTAGCCTTTGTAATCTCTCTTCATAGACAATGTGTTTAATGCTCGACACAAACTGGAAAGTCTCTTGAAGCCTTCTAGCAATTTACTGATAATGTTAATGGTGTATTATCAGTTTTAGATTTTGTGAGATTTTTATAGCATGTGGTCCCAAACATTTTTGACCCAAGGCCTCCTTAGAAACAGCATAACAGGCGGTGACTCAAATCTCTCTAAAAAATAAATAGAAATAGAACCTTGTGGAAATTTAGCCAAGCTTAAGGAAAGTCTTGTAAAAAAGATTGGCAAAAGATTTCTTGCTCATTTATCTTTTTCAATGAAATTTGAAAGAAACAGTCTTCTTTCATTTTTTTGCATGAGATGAAAACCTTTTATCAAAATGATTTTTTCAAATGATTTTTTCATGACAATATTATGAATCTCAAGCAGTCTGTACATCTAGTCAAGTTTTGTTACTCTGACACAAGAAATAAGAGAGACCAATTGAACTTTTTAAGTTTACCAAAAGAGGTTTTCCAGACTTAGTGTGAAGATAAAAAAATATAAACTGGGTAATATGAATAAAAGAAAATCTTCAGTTCTGTTCCGCTTCATTTCGATTAACATGTACAGCATGTTAATGCATAATTTTCAAGTTTTGAATAATGCTGTAATGTGATGCTGTAAATGTACCAATTTGGGCTTCAAGCAAATTTGTCTCTTCAACAAAAAAGAAGAAAACTGATACCAGAACATCAGCCAATTAAATAAACTTTTTCAACCTCAAATTATTTAAAGACAAAACGTATATTTTGAAGAGACTGTAATGACTATAACGAATATTTTCACGACTATTAACATGGCAAGTAAAAAAGCTATGTTCAGAACAACCTCAAATGAACAAATAACTACTAAAACCAAGGAAGAAAAAATTTCCTTAATATGCTCTTGTTACAACAGAAGAGAATGAGGAATTGAATCTGAAAATAAATCAAAAATCAAATATGAAATTTCTCAGCCCGTATAATGCCACGAAGTGAACCAAAAAATATTTTAATTTATCCCCATAAGTTTGAATGCCTTTACAAGTCCATTGAAGCCAATTACATTTTTAGACAAGTGTGATTGCAATTAATTACATATTTCGCGAAGGTAATTGAATCATAATTAATTACATTTTATGAAGTAGTTTGCCCAACACTATCCTTCTCAGAAACGATTTACTTCATTTTCTTGTAAATTTGGCTGCCTGATTTGAGTTAAAATTGAGCTTTTAGTTACAAAAACTGAACCAATCCATATTGGTACTTTGTTACTTGGTCAGTCAGGCCTGAACAGCACAATTGACTGGGATAAAGGAGTTTTGACAAAAATCATAGCATTGAGTTTTATTCAAGAAATTTATCGTGCCAATTAGGAAAACGAAAGGACATGGTAAAGTTATAATCCAAACCGTCCAAAACTACTGCAGTATGGCAAATTTTCCCACCCTGAATTTTCAGAAGAGAGATCGATAGTTGGTTGCTTTGCTGGTGTGTCTTCATACTCAACTATTGCCTCACACTCAATTATTGACAAACAAAGCAACATCATCAATCCAAATAAATTTGTATCTTTAAATATTTCCAAGCTTTTGAGTTTTTGTTTCCATTTGTTTGGCTTTAAATTACCCATATTTTACCATCTCACATAAAATGCCGACGAAGGCAATGGAAAGAAAAATGTATACAAGAACAAACATTTGTTTTTTAATACGTTTATGCTGTCATCAAGCATGAATTTGATGCATTATTAATTCATTAGGGCCAATTCAGGGGTGTCCGTACTCGCCGTTTGAAGAGAGTTTCCACTAAACGGGGCAGGAGGAAAGATCTGGGATCGAACCCATGAATCTTAGCATAGCGCGATTGCGCATTAATCAACTGGGCTGAACCATCTTCCCCTTTTTCACTTTACATAGTTTGTAAATGGGCAAATGGGCAAAGATTATTGACTACCTTGGGCAAGGACTACGTGAAATGTTCTCAATATTTTGGCTAATGTTGGGTCATTTTTCCTGTTTTCTGGCTTATGATCAATTGCTCAATTTGGCTCCCTTTTTGACCCTGCCTGATTAATGACAATTATCGATGGTGTCAGGTGCGTTTTGGCAAACAAGGACCTCTCCTTTATTTTTTTCCCCATCATCTCCTGGGTTAGTTAAGGGTGACCGATATTATGCCTGAAAGCTCACACTTCAAACTTACAGCAACCAAGGATGACAATTGTTTGGTCTAGAGCACTATAGAATTTTATTATAGTGCTCTAGTGTGGTCTATGCAATTACATTGTTTTGGGCCAAAATCAAAATCAAAAGTTTGGAAAAGTTAATGGTAAATCCCAGTACAATTTTCTACAATTTCCACCTAATTTCCGGTTACATTTAACTTCTGGGTTGCAAACAGAGCCATTAAAATTTAGTAAAGAGCAGGGGTGCACTTTTCATGCAAATGCACTTTTCTACAATTGTGGCGGTTTATGCTATATTTGCACTTTTTAACGTTTTCACACGTTTTTGTAATTTTCATGATTATTGGCTTTTTCTCGTTTTTTTGGCCAGAAATCTCAAAAAAAATGAACACAGTAAGCAAATCTTTTTGCAAATTGTGTGAAATAAATCAAGACAAATCCAGCATGGCTAGTAAAACATCAACACACTGATTGATCCAAAGATTGTTCCAAACATTGTGATGAAGCCGAAAGATCAAACAATGTATGTATCTGCCTACTAAATTCTTAGAGTTAGCCCAAGTTATGTCACATTAACAATCCTTGAGCATACTCTCTGATGATCACCTGGTTTTTAAAAGCAAAATCAACAGTTTTGCTGAGAGTTTGCTTAAAAAAAGCTTAAAAGGCCATCAATCTGACCTAATTTTGGTAAACTGTAAATTTTCTCTTATGCATGTTAACATGCAACCAATTATTGGCAGAAATACCTTTCTGGGCATTTTTTACTAAAATGATCATTCTCAGAACAAAGCACTCACCGCATTATCTGTTTTTTATAAATGAAGCAGATCAGTTGACCAATTTCACTGCATTTTACAAAATAAAATTAGCGCATTTATTTGCACAAAAGGTGCACACCTATTAAAAAGTCACAACTATCTTTCAACCTTTCTACCAAAGGTTCTGTGGATTTTGGGAGTTGTTGTCCAAGATGATGGAAAGTTTGATGAGCATATCCAGTTGAAAGTGTGGGGAAGGCATTTCAAACGTGCGGCTGGATCTATCGCACTTTCAAGTCCAGAGATAGTTTTACGATGCTAACTCTGTTCAAGTCGATTGTTCAGCCGCATCTTGAATATGCCTCACCCATTTGGGCTCCAATGAGTTCAACAGGTTTGCAAAAGGTCGAGCAGGTCTAAAGATGTTTTACTAGGAACATCACAGGAATGAGAGAGCTCTCGTATTGGGAGAGGCTCAAGAAGTTAGGGCTGTACAGTACTCAGAGAAGGTATGAAAGGTATCTGATACTGTATGTCTTCAACAGCATTCATGGGCTCTGTCCTAACCCAGGCTTTGAGATCAATTGTAGCGATCGTAGAGGTTTTACGTGCGTTCTGAGAGCACCTCTAAATCCAAGGGAGTCTAGGCTAATTCGATCAATGAAGTCCTCCTCTCTCCTTTATCGGGCTCCTACATTGTTCAATTTGTTACCCATTAGTCTTCGTCGGGAATATGAAGGAGCTGATCCTCTAACAGCATTTAAGGCAGGATTGGACAAATTTTTAAAAACTATTCCTGACCAACCCACT